>CAUDMG010003921.1:1437500-1454231 GCA_958450375.1 Homarus gammarus
CTGACAGTGATTGACCCGACTGTGATGAACTTTGCTGTTGCGATGTATTTTTACTACCAAACCCACTAGAAGAATCAGGAGATTGCTCTTGAGATTGTTCGTGTGACTGCTCACGACTTTCTGGAGCACTAATACCACCAGTGTGCCTTGTGGAGTGGTGGCTAGAGGTATGTCTAGTTTCTGATCGGCCTGCAGAGCTTAGTTCTGGGGCACTACTGGTTAATGGCACCTCTCCAAAACGGCCACTACGTACCCGCCCAATGGCCTCCTGCAAATGTTCACGAGTATATGGAACACGTTGATCACTACTTGAATCACTATCTCGTGTCCTACCCACTGCTCTGGGCAAGGGGTCAGGTACTCTGGTCTTTGTACTGGTAGGGGGTGGGGGAGGCAGCGGTCGAGGCCTGGGCAACCCCTGGGCCCTTTGCTGGTCCTGAATAGCACGTGGGCGGGGGGGCGAGCTTGTGGCCAGCGGCTTTTGATTCTCCGAGGAAGAAGGTTTGAGCAAATAGGGGGGGTCCCGCCCCGGTATTCGTTGATAAGCGTCGCGTCTCGGAGGAAGGTTAACATAATGGCGTGGGATGTCTGGTATGCGTGGAGGCTGGATATGACCTAGTGCCTCCCGCACCACAAGGCCTTCCCGTACCAGTGGTGGTGAATGTACATGCTGGCCAGACTCCAACACTGTCAGCTCTGGTCGACCAGTTTGATGTGTAGGATGGCTCACTGGGCGGGTTGTGGGCCACACACGTGTGGGGCGGTGAGGAGTAGTCCAGGCTGAGTCCAATGGAGGATGTGGTGGTGCTGCCCAGGTCTGTAATTGTGGGTGAAAGCGTGATGGAGGAGAATGAACCTGTGCTCCTACTAAAAGGCGACCTGGGTGTAGCTGAGAGGTGGACAATGGTGGCAACTGACGGGCATAGCGCTGATGAAGTACTCGTAGAGCATCTCTATGTGGTGGTGTCAAAGTAAATGAAGCACCATGAGCAGATGGTGTTCCCTGTGCTGAATTAGGAAAGGATGAAAGTACGGTGGAGGGAAATGAACGCTCTACACTGGATGGTTGCTGTACACTGCTCACCTCACTGAATGATGCTAGCTGTGCCAGTTGACTCCATTCTGAGCTTAATGGCCCTGGGGAAGATGCTCTGAAACGTCTAGAACGAGGAGACCACACAATATCACCAGGGCTTTCTGGTATAATATGCCGACCAAACTCTGGAGACACAGGTGATATCTGTGAATCAGGTGCATCCCATCTTCCACTGGATTTATCAGTACGAGTGCCTCCAGCACGTGGCTCTTCATGTGTGCTGGCACCAGAGCCATCAGAGCGTAAACTAAGACGAGGAGGAAGGGGCTGACGGTGGTGGAGACGGCTAGCTGTGCCAGCACGTACATGATAAACACCACTTTCTACCCCCACTTCATCTTTACCCCATCTGGAAGAAACTTGCCCTTGAGCTCCACCAGTTGATGTTCTCCCAACACCTCGAGTAGGTCGTCTAGGTGAAGTAAAACCACCTTCTTCACTATCCTTGTCCAGTACAAAACGACCATCAGTAGTACGTGATATCCAACTAAGGGGTTGTGAGTATTCCAGCTCAACGGAATAGCGAACATCTCGAGGGAACTCTCGTCCACGCTGCACACCATACTCTCGATAATCATCATCTGCAGAGCCTCCGGCTGTGTCTTGCCCCCCACTGCTAATATCCTGAGTTGCTGCACTAGTGTCTAAGGGCCTGCTGTCTGTGGAATCTAGAAGTCGGCCTCCAAGTAGTACGCCTGCCACCCATGCCCACTCCCACCTTAAACCTGGTATTCCGCACCGTAGTAACCTGTATGTATGGACAAACATAAAAATTACAATTTATAAACAATGTTTGACTGGTTTGAAACTTCTTGAGAAAAAAAGAGAAAAAGTTAAAGCCCTCGTACATTAAACAGTCAAACTGTGTGTTCCATTTCTGTTTACAGTATTTTATATAACAATTAACATACTTTTAGGCAAGATGTTTGTAATAAACATCCACTCTATATGTATTGTGAAGTTGTGGTATCATAAATCATAAAAATGCTATACGTACATGAAAAATGAAAACTGTACCTCTTGTCAAAAGTACATTCAATAAGAACCAGTGCCTACCTTCTATTAACAATATGCACAAAACTACCTACAGAGTATCAGTCATAGCCCAGCATCCCTGAGTGACTACATGTTTGCACATAAATTATTTGTCTTTCATATAATTTGTGAAAAGGAATTTTTGGGGGTAGAAACATATATTTTAAAGATATGGGACTAAATCTCCCTATTTTCTATAAGCAGTCAAGTTTGAATAACATAAACCTGATATAATAAATTCTGTTTTAAAAGAACATTAACCTCACAAAACTGAAATGTAAGGTTAGGTAGAGCCAATTAATTTTACAATTCTTCAATTAATTCACTCCATTAATGACCCTTTAAAGATCTAGACTATGGAACAGTCTGTGCTGACATCATAACATGTGTATAAGTGACTGTGGTAGGCAGAGCTCTCCCACACTGTGTTGATGCAACCTTAATAATCTTGTTTAGATCTTATTGTGAGCTTCCTAACAGTGCCATTCTGGTACAGTACAGCTCATGCGTAAGACTACCAAAGCCTGTATATTTGACCCAGGTAACCCCAACTATGGCAGCCAGAATTAATCTTTAGATTAACCTACTCCTCTTCAGCAACTATTAGTCTCAAAAAAGATTTACTGTATTAGGAGCCAAGTTTCCCTGAAGGATGGAAGTAAGACACCGTGTGCTGAATATCTTACCGGGCAACCAGTACCTGAACTGTCCAAGTCACAGAGGGTCACAAAATAGTCTTGCTGAAATATGAATATAAACATCCAATTATGTCAATCAGACCTGAAATATTTTAATACTGTACTGAAATTTAGCCAAACAGAGGCAAGGTCTTTTATCTCCTGTGTAAAACTAGCTTACATAACAAATGAGTAAAGGCTTAACTTTCATACATTTAACAAATTACACAAGTGGTTTTAGAATGCAGTATAAATCAGAACTGTATTTAAGTACATTATTTGTTAAGCTGCAGCACTTTCTTAGTAATTTTAAGATATGCCAATTAGATTAGTAAAGCAGTAAGCTAAAGATTGTAAAAGGTTACTGTAGTAAGTCATATCTGATCAAATAGAAGCATCGATGATATTATAGTACAGGTAATTCTAAATGGTGCCTGGCTAAATACATGCTGTGGCAATGCAAAAGGGTGTGATACTACTTGACTGCAATTGCATTTTGAATAATATTTCACCAGTTAAATTACTAAATCTTCCTAATCAGACCAGTGTGTTATCAAAACTTTTTACAAGCTATTACACAATTAACAAGAATCTGATAACTTTGTGACACTGCCCATATCTGCTCTGTTTCATCATTAACAACAGTAAAAATAATGAATAATGGGGGAGGATTAATATTGAAGTTTCTCTCTGTGATGTCATTTTGCATCATTTGAGAGGCATTAACGTAATCAGACAAAATACTGATATCAGAATAACACTGTTGGCAATCTTTCCAGTGTGCTGAACTGTCAGCCAAGCCAGCAGTCCTGCCTAACAGTGCCAGTTGTAACATGAAATATGATGTCATTGTTAAGTAAACACAGAAGGCCACACAGCTGTAGTGCAAGACAAAAGTGTTGATCACCTTTATATCCTTGCTTGATTTGTCATTGTTACTGTAGTTTACATTCTAAATATAATAACTATTTGACAAAATCTTTAATATAATCTACAATAGTATACTACAAGGAAATCATAATGTAAGAGAAGGAACATGCAAAATATATATTCATCATAAATTTACTGGATATTCTGAAGTTAAAAGAAATAGTACAAGTACTGTACAGTATATGAATTCATTAGTAAACATTGAAAAAGCAATACTGTAGTATAAAAAGGTTAATAGTAAATATTGTTTTTTAGCATTTACTTTTCCAAGTACAGTACTGTACTGTACAAACAACAAAATTAAGGCTGTATACTGTACCAACTTTTGAATACTGTACATGCAACAGAAAATTAAACAAAACCATGCAAAGTGTACCACACACAGGTGAGAGTAAATTGTGGGGAGGTGTCTTAAGAAATGGGAAGATAATGCACATAATGAGGAAAAATTTATATATATATATATATATATATATATATATATATATATATATATATATATATATATATATATATATATATATATACAGTTAACCCTCACTTTACGCGGTTAATGTAACCCGGAGGGCACCGCGGAAAGCGAGAAACGCATAAAGTGAATAACATAACATATGGGATTAATTGAAATGGAGTCCAGGCCGATCCCCAAACTCCACTTTTTGACGACACATAACTATGTTGCAGTAAAAATTCTATCTTAACTTTATGATGGTATGAAAAAACAAGTAATATAGAAGAGGTTAGGTTAGGAAAAATAAAGGTTAACATAGTAAAAATAAAGGTTAGGTTAGAAAACTAAAACTTAGGTGGAACACTTACGGTAGTAGAAGAGATGGGTCGGCATACGGGGATGGAGGCTGGTTCCGAGGAAGAGGGCAGATTACTGGCCCTCAGGTGAATCACCATCACTGTCACTTACAGTTGTCAGGGCTTCCCTGACAAATCCCTCAAAGTCATCTTCACTGCCACTATCACTGGCTTGGGCTGGCTGTGGTGGGTTGCGGGCGAAGAAATCTGTTATGCTTTGCTGACGGCTGGCGTTGATGTTGTCGTGATACACCTTGAAGTACGGCTCCATAGCCTGCACCAGCCGGGTATGGAAGACTTCAAAGCGGTCATCGTCATTGTCGCGGGAAAGGAAGAACTTCATTTTCTCTGCACACTCCATGGCACCCTTAATATCACTATGACAAACTGTGTTCTTCAGAGAATGACGCACCTTCTTCCTCCTCTTCACTGACGTGTTCTTCTTCCAACATCTCGTCGGCAGTCACTTCAGGATCTCTGATCACCTCCAGGATGTCGTCGTTGGTGGTCTCGGAGAAGCCTGGAACTGTAACAGTCTGCGCAGCTTCTCTGGCAAGGTCCACTGCTACTGCAACATTCTGAACCTCACCAGTCACAGATTGACTCCTCCTCTCACCTGGTGTTTCATGCAACACGTCTCCATGCGTGACGAAATGTAGCAATAGACAGCTGATCCCATGACTCCTCCAAGAAGTCCACAGCTTTCTTGATGTTAAATACTCTCCAGAATTGTTTGAACAGTATTTTTTGCTGTTCTAACTGTTGATCCTCATCTTCTTCGCTCTTGCTATCGGTGGTGGTGTCACTCAGGTTACGCAACTCTTCCCTGGTGTTGGTGTAGTTGTTCAGGAGCTGGAATTTTTTTGTTGAGAATGCAGCTTTTACATTACAGATTAACTCCTGGTCCATGGGCTGGATTAATGACGTAGTGTTGGGAGGAAGGAAGACCACTTTTACGTTGGGATGAGGATCTAACAGTAGGGGCGAGTGTCCTGGTGCGTTGTCCAGCAGCAACAAAATATTGAATGGCACATTCTGTCGCTCACAGAATTTTTTTACAACGGGAACAAAACAGTCATCAAACCAGGAGAGGGACAGTGTAGAGAACATCCACGCCTTATGTGCGGTCAGCCAGTGGACATTTAGCTTGGTCATGTCCATGGTTTTGTAGGCATGCGGCTTGCATGCTGTGTGGATCACCGATAACTTGAGCTTACAGGTACCGGAGGCATTGGTGGTAAACAGGACGGTGATGCGTTCCTTCTGCATTTTCCGGCCCCGAATCCTGCTGGCATTCTTTACAACGAAGGACTTGGAAGGTAGCTTTTTCCAGAAAAGACCAGATTCGTCCATGTTAAACACCTGGTCATCACTGTACTGTCCTTCCTCCATAATCTCACGTAAACACGGAGGAAATTCCCGAGCCGCAGCACGATCAGCACTCGCTTCTTCACCACCAATGTTTATATTGGTGATCTTGTTCCGGATCTTAAACCTCTGTAACCACCCAGAGGAAGCATTAAAGGGTTTGGGCTCTGCAATTCCCATCTTTCGTGCCACTGCGATGTACAGTTCACGTGCGTAGTCCTTAACAGAGCGCGTGTCGACCACCATGTTCCGTCGCGCCTGACGCACCAAGTACCTCAGAAGTAATTTTTCTGTCTTGAGAAGCACCTGGTTGTGAAAATACTTGATCATAGAAGCACCTGTAGACTTTGTGATCTTCATGTGCTCCTTTATCTTGGCTGCATCCTTCTTTATAGTCCGGATCGTAGATTCGTTCACACCATGCTGGAGCGCCAAATCAACCTGCCTTGTTCCTTTCTCCAACTCTTGGATGATGGTATACTTCACCTCGTAGCTTAAGGAACGTCGTGTCTTCTTTGGCTTAGTGCCGCTGGGTCCAGGTAAGGAAAGGTTTCTCTCTGGGGGTGGTGGTCCGGTGGAAGCCATTTTATGGAACAATGGATGCGTGTTTACGCGGAGTGGCCTTGAGGGATGAAACTGCGGCGGCTAGGTCAAGCGTCGTCTTTCCTTCCTTCCTCCCTCCCTCCCTCCCACGGGTGGACACGTCATAATACTTTAAGCCAATTACAGCTAGCAGCAGAGGGGGGTAGGGATGCATGGCCAATCACAGGTCTGATACGTCATATGACGTCAGTGATAACACAACAAAGACACACACTGCGCAACCTTACCGCGCCGCTTGCCCAAGCGGAGGGAGGAGGCGAGGAGCACAGGCAGGCAGGCAGACGGGCGGGTGGCGCGAATCTAAAAATAGCGTCGCGCCGGACACTCTTCGCGTAATGGGGTTCACGTACCGCGTAATTTGAGCACGTGAGGTTCTGGCAAGGCACCGCGTTAACGTGGAAACGCGGAATGCGGGACCGCGAAAAGTGAGGGTTAACTGTATATATATATATATATAAATATAATCAACGACCTCACCAGCAAGGAATCGAATCCTCGACCTACTGGGTGGGACTAGGGAACGCTTACCGGCTAGCCCACAAGGACATACATACAGTCAACCCTCACTTTACGCGGTCCCACATTCCGCGTTTCCACGTCTACGCGGTGCCCTGCCAAAACCCAGGATGCTCACATTCCGCGGTGCGTGTACCCCTTTACGCGGGTGAAGTATAATTTTTTTATTTAGCTCATAAAATTCATACAAATTATCCGGCCAGTATATAATTTACATTGCTGGAATTCTTAAAATTTGATGATCATTTTGAATATAAACATCATAGATTTTGCATTAGACATACAAATTTTAGATAAAATGTTTACTCTGAGTAAATATGTTATCTTTTGTGCAAAATATATGACATTTATATTCAAAATATTCCTGGTCTTGCAAGGAATCCAGCAATGTCAATTATATTATCCTAACTTTAGTGTGAGGTATTATTTATTACTATGTACCTTAAAATCTAGTGGTTTTCCCCCCAAAATTTCTCAGAGAGGGAAGAGCCAGCGAGTGTAGTGTGAGAAGAGGGGAAGGGAGTTGAGTCCATTATTTGAATAGAAATTAACTTGGCGACTGTATTTCTCTATTTCTCTTAAGTATTAATTGTGTGCATGTACCATCATAAAATTAAGATGTTATTTTTACTAGAACATAGGTATTGTGTTGGAAAAAGTGGAGTTTGGGGGTCGGCTGGTCTCTATTTCATTTAATCCCATATGTTATGTTATTCACTTTACGCGTTTCTCACTTTCCGCGGTACCCTGTGGGTTACATTAACCGCGTAAAGTGAGGGTTGACTGTATATATATATATATATATATATATATATATATATATTATATATATATATATATATATATATATATATATATATATATATATATATTTCATTAGCCCAATAAAGCACGCGGACTTCTACATACAATCAACACCTCAACCCGCCAGGATTCGAACCCACGGCCCACAAGCCTATGACTGTGACCGGGGAACGCTAACCGCTGGACCACCAGGATACTAAAAGCAGTCCTAGACTTTGTTATATTTCACACAAAGCCTGTTCAACGAGCTTATGGCGCCCGTGAACCTCTAATGAGGACCACCCGTATCACTTAGGTGGTCAGAGTAACGTTTTACCAAATCCGGCTTCGAAACACGAGGATCCATATATATTTCATTAGCCCATTAGAGGTTCACGGCGCCATAAGCTTGTTGAACAGGCTTTGTGTGAAATATAACAAAGTCTAGGACTGCTTTTAGTATCCTGGTGGTCCAGCGGTTAGCGTTCCCCGGTCACAGTCATAGGCTTGTGGGCCGTGGGTTCGAATCCTGGCGGTTGAGGTGTTGATTATTTATATGTATATATATATATATATATGTATATATATGTATATATATATGTATATATATGTATATATATATATATATATATATATATATATATATATATATATATATACAGTATTACCCCGCCTAACGCAGTTTCACTGAGCGCGTTTTACCGTATATGCGGTGCGTCGCCAGAGCTGAACTTTCACTTAACGCGGGTTTTTTTCCACATATACGCGGTGAGTGTTCGGCTCGAGACGCTATTTTTAGATTTGCCCCGCCCGCCTGCCTGCCTGCCTGTGCTCCTCGCCTCTCCCTCCTCCTCCCTCCGCTTGGGCAAGCCGCGCGGTAAGGTTGCGCAGTGTGTGTCTTTGTTGCGTTATCACTGACGTCATATGACGTATCGGACTGTGATTGGCCATGCATCCCTACCCCCTTCTGCTGCTAGGTGTAATTGGCTTAAAGTATTATGACGTGACTGTAGATATATGAGACGAATATGCTGTAATATGTAACTGTACTATTTACCATTATTGATTCAGGTCTCTGTATTATATGTTATAATCATACCCTCTTTTGTCACTGAGTGTAGTTCAGTCTTTGAGCACATGCGCGCTGTACGCGCATGCGCAGATAGAGATACCCAGAGAGAGATTCCACGACAGGACGCTGTTTACCCTGTCTTAACTCCTTTTGTGTGTTTGTCCCAGAAATAGAACTTACGAACTTGACACCACCAGTGTGTTTCCTTTATCCCTGATTGGAAGCATCATCTGAGTCTCCCACATGGCGTAGTGATTAGCTGGGACATCACATTATTCAGAATTGGAGTGGACGCAGAATCTCTCTTGGAGCCGCCATCTTGTCAACTCCTCCTGCCCAGTGAATATCGGCGCGTACCTCTCAAGATATTCCTGGATTTACAGTGCAGTGTTGTGAAGTGCTTTTTCAGTGTTGTGTGTGCCCTTTAGTGTCTTTAAAGTGTTTCCCCGTGTTCCTGCACTTTTTACAAAAGAGGGAAGCCTATTTAAGACCTAGGGGAGAGCTCAAGTTTTGACATACTTCCCCGCTCACGACTCGGCTAGCACTGGCGTGAGGGAGCGAGAGGAGTTGCTATACCGCCAGCTACCCGCTCTCTGGCCAGCCTGCTCCGAGTACACACACACACTCACTCACAGACGCTCGCAGATATCTTCCATTTAAAGACAATTGCTTTTCTGCTCACTTATTAATTACAGTAATTGTGAGAGAAATAAACCAGGCCTTATGGAAGATCAGGAATTTATAGGGTTTTTTCCAGATACCCAACAAGCCCAACATCAGACTGACGTCGGTACAGTAAGTGGACTCCAAGTGGAGCGGGAAGTGGATCAAGCGGTCCCACCCACCCTTAGCCCCCACTACACACGTCCGCAACCTACCACAGGCGCGCCTGCAGGGTCCTCTCCAACTTCTTTGCCCCCCCCCACAGAAAGCACTCGCTCAGAGTCCACCGCCACTCCAAGCTGATGCCTCGTTCCAGGTATTCCGTGAATGGCGTCGGAGATGGGACGATTATTCGATGATGGTCGACTTACGAGGTTGCCTAGGGAGAAACAGCTGATCCAGATGAGGATGTGTCTCACCCTAGAGACGCAACGTATCCTGGAGCACACCCTGCAAATCCCCCACAACACAGACAAGACTGTGAAGGACGTCTTGGATGCTTTACAGACGCATATCAAGGGTCTCCGCAACGAAGCTCTGCGTAGGAGAGAGCTTCTCAGTTGTAAGCAGCTGGAGATTTTTACGTACGACTCAGACGCATCGCTGAGGAGGTTGACGTTTGTCCTGGGAACTCGTCGACTTGTGAGGAAACACAGCTGAAGATGATTATCCTCATGGGCGTGCGGGACGAAGAGCTTATTCAGAAGCTTATCTCCCTCAACACTGCCTCCTCTCTACAGGATGTTGTCACCACCTGCCGCTCTTACGAAGCCACCAGAAGTGCGACTCCTGCTATTCGTGCTCCACCTAACCAGCTGTGTGCCATCTCCGCATATAAGAAGAACATAGGACGTGACGGGACTTCAGCCTCACATCCGACTCCAGCTTCGCATCACTCTTCAGCATCACTTCAGACTTCGACGCCAGGTAATTCATGCCAATATTGTGCTCGTCGGCATGGTTCTGAATGCCCTGCCGCTGACAGCACCTGCAATAACTGTGGCCGTCGTGGCCATTGGGCTAGGACACTGAAGTGCCCTGCCAACAACGTTCAGTGCCGCTCCAGTAGCCGCATTGGACATTTTGACAAATGCTATCAGTCACGGAAGAAAAAGGATACTACTTGCAAGTCTCAGGCGGCGAAGAACAAGATCTGTTGTCGCGTGGGATCCTCTTCTCCTGTCAGCAAGACACCTCAGCCCATCTGTGTTCACCTGTCATACGGCGACATTACTTCCCGTATCCAGATGCTTCCTGACACAGGTGCGGACGTCACAGTCATCGGCACAAGACACCTCGAAATTCTGGGGATCCCTAGGAGCAGCTTGCAACCACCGTCAACTTCTACAACGCTCACTGCAGACGGCTCTACAATGGCACCTGCTCTGGGTACATTTCAGGCTACCCTCACCCTAGGTAAGCAGTCATGTTCTGCCAGGATTCAGGTCCACAAAGGTGTTCAGATGCCACTACTGTCTTATGGCCACTGTCAAGAGTTGGCCATAATATCTTCAGACTTCCCTAAGCCAATTCTGGAAGTAAAACATGTCAACAGGTGCAAGGAGCTGCCCCTCCCACCCAATACGTCACCTTCTGCAGCCAGGGAGTTCTTCCTACGGCAATTCAAGGACGTGCTGGTTTCCAAGGAGGACCTAAAGACGGCCTCACTCAAGCCAATGGCTGGCTCCCCCATGAGAATACACCTGAAGGATGACGCAGTACCTTTCGCCATCCACACACCGCGACGGATACCCTTCGCTTTCCAGAGCCAAGTTAAGAAGGAACTCGACTCTATGGTAGCCCAGGGGATCATTAAGCCTGCGGGGGACGACCCCTCGGATTGGTGCCACCCCATGGTAGTAGTCGCCAAGAACATTACTGGAGTGCGTATCACCGTCGACCTCACCAAGCTGAATAGCCAAGTTTCCCGCCCTACCCACCCTTCACCAACACCCTTCGCCGCTATACGAAGTGTGGACCCGAAGGCAAGGTACTTTACTACAGCAGATGCCTTATGTGGGTACTGGCAGATGGAACTTGCGGAAGAAGATCAGCACCTCACGACGTTCATCACACCGTACGGCCGATTTCAGCACTGCAGAGGACCTATGGGTTTCGCTGCTACAGGCGATGCTTTCTGCCTCCGCGGTGACATGGCCCTTCAGGGTGTGGCGAACTGTGTCAAGGTCATCGACGACGTGCTCCTATATGACGAGGATTACTCCACGCATCTTGAGCGTATTCACCAGATGCTCACAAGGTGCCGCAAGTACGGGATCACCCTCAACAAGGATAAGTTTGTGGTCGCCGCACCTAGTGTGAACTTCTGTGGGTACACCCTCTCAGGCAAGGGCATATCGGCTGATCCTGGAAAGGTCAGCGCGATCCGGGACTTCCCAACTCCTGCCAACCTGACCGACCTCCGCTCATTCATGGGCCTGGTAAACCAGTTGGCTGAGTTCACCCCCGACATCGCCGCTGCAGCACAGCCCCTACGCCCCCTGATGAGCCCCAAGAGAACATTCACCTGGACAGCTGACCATGATGAGGCATTCCGTAGCGTCAAGACAGCTCTCCTCAGCCCACCTGTTCTCGCGTCCTTCGACCCGGCCCTGCCAGTTGTCCTCCAGACTGATGCCTCTCGCCTCTACGGGATTGGATACGCTCTGCTACAGGACCACGGCAATGGACGCCTTCGTCTGGTTCAGTGTGGCTCTCGGTTTCTTACTGATGCCGAGACTCGCTACGCCACCATCGAACTGGAGCTGTTAGCCGCCGTCTGGGCCATGTCCAAATGTAGGTTGTATCTGATCGGCCTACAACACTTCAACCTCATGACGGATCATCGGCCACTCATCCCAATCCTGAACCACTACTCCTTGGATGCGGTCGAGAATCCCCGCCTCCAACGCCTTAAGGAGAAGACCTCGCCCTACCTCTTCACAGCTGCGTGGCGTGCTGGCAAGCTGCTCTGCATCCCTGATGCTTTGTCACGAGCCCCAGTCAGCCACCCCACACCAGAGGACGAGATCGCATGTGCTGGTGCTATGGCACACCTCAGGACTGTAGTGACCGTGAACACTGTCATCTCAGAAGAGTCTCCACCGCAGGACGCCGACAGGACTCTTCAGGAACTCCGAGCCGCGGCAAGAGCGGACCCTTCGTACATCCGTCTACTGAACTGCGTGACCTCGGGATTTCCTTCCAACCGGTACGATTTACACAGCTCTTTACTCCCATACTGGAAGATGCGGGACGACCTCTATGCTGATGGCGACCTCGTCTTGTATGGAGCAAGAGTTGTGGTTCCTGCCGCCCTCCGCCGCCGCACCCTAGCCCACCTGCACGACAGCCACAGGGGTGTGGAAGCTACAAAACGCTGGGCGAGACAAGCTGTGTTTTGGCCAGGCATAGACTCCGACATCGCTAGTTCCGTTCAAGCCTGCGAGCCATGCCAGGTGCTGCAGCCTAGTCAGCAGCAGGAACCCCTCATGAACAACGACAACCCTACGAGGCCCTTTGAATCCGTCTCTGCGGATTTCTTCGTTGTGGCGGGAAAGTCCTTTCTCGTCATCGCCGACCGGCTCTCGGGGTGGCCTGTTGTCGTTCCCTGCGGAGGCAACACTACTGCCTCTCATACAGTACGTATGTTCTGTGGCTACTTCCGGGAGGTTGGTGTCCCTCTCCGCCTGAGGACTGACGGCGGGCCCCAGTTCACCAGCAACGACTTACGGGACTTCATGGAGCGATGGGGAGTTCATCATGTGGTGTCCTCGCCACATTATCCCCAGTCCAATGGACATGCCGAGGCTGCCGTAAAGTCCGTCAAGCATCTCATCCTCAAGACGGCACCCTCAGGCAACATTGACTGTGAGAACTTTGACCGGGGTTTATTGGAATTGCGGAATACCCCCAACTTCACAGGTCGCTCCCCAGCACAGATGTTATACGGCCACCCACTACGGTCATGTCTCCCTGCCCATCCCGAATCCTTCTCGAGGGAGTGGCAGGCCAAGACCGAAGACTGCGATCGTCGTGCAGCCGCCCGTGCCGACCAGGTAAAGGCACAGTACGATCAGCACGCCCGACCCCTTCCCAGGTTGAGTATCGGGCAAACAGTTCGGGTTCAAGACCCGACGTCTCACCGCTGGGACAAGGTCGGGGTTGTCATGGGCTGCGGCAAGACCAGGGATTACGAGGTCCGTCTCCCTAGTGGTCGGGTATGGTGGCGGAATCGCCGCTTCCTTCGTTCAGTCCCGTCCCCTAGTGGTGAACCCCTCCCCCACATCCCTGTGAACCCTTGCTTGGACGAGAAAAGTAAGTCCTCATTCAGTGACCCCCCAGTTTTCCCACGTCGCTCTCAAAGGCTCCTGGAAAAAGAGTCCGCTCGAGATTGCACTACGAGCGTGAGGGGGAGGGAGGTGTAGATATATGAGACGAATATGCTGTAATATGTAACTGTACTATTTACCATTATTGATTCAGGTCTCTGTATTATATGTTATAATCATACCCTCTTTTGTCACTGAGTGTAATTCAGACTTTGAGCACATGCGCGCTGTACGCGCGTGCGCAGATAGAGATACCCAGAGAGAGATTCCACGACAGGACGCTGTTTACCCTGTCTTAACTCCTTTTGTGTGTTTGTCCCAGAAATAGAACTTACGAACTTGACACCAGTGTGTTTCCTTTATCCCTGATTGGAAGCATCATCTGAGTCTCCCACAGTGACCACCCGGGGAGGGAGGGAGAGAGGAAAGATGATGCTTGACCTAGCTGCGGCAGTTTCATCCCTCAAGGCCACACCGTGTAAACGCGCATCCATTGTTCCGTAAAATGACTTCCGCCGGACCACCACCGCCACCAGAGAGAGACCTTTCCTTACCTGGACCCAGCGGCACTAAGTCAAAGAAGACACGACGTTCCTTAAGCTATGAGGTGAAGTACCAGATTATTCGAGATTTTGAGAAAGGAACACGGCAAGTTGATCTCGCGCCCCAGCATGGCGTCAACGAATCTACGATACGCACGATCAAGAAAGATGCAGCCAAGATCAAAGAGCACATGAAAATCACAAAGTCTGCAGGTTCTTCATCGATCAGGTATTGCCAGAACAGGGTGCTGGCAAAAGTGGAAAATTTGCTGGCGAGTTATTTGATTCGTCAGGCGCGACGCAACATGGCGGTGGACACACGCTCAGTGCAGGAGTACGCACGTGAGCTATACGCAGCAGTGTCACGTAAGCTGGGAATTGCAGAGTGCAAACCCTTCAATGCTTCCTCTGGTTGGCTTCCTCTGGTTGGCGAGTGCTGACCGTGTGGCGGCTAGAGATTTTCCTCCGTTCTTACGTGAGATTATGGAGGAAGGACAGTACACCGACGACCAGGTGTTTAACATGGACAAATCTGGTCTTTTCTGGAAAAAGCTACCGTCCAAGACCTTTGTTGTAAAGAATGCCAGCAAGATTCGGGGCCGGAAGATGCAGAAGGAACGCATCACCGTCCTGTTTACCACCAATGCCTCCGGTACCTGTAAACCAAAGTTATCGGTGATTCACACAGCCCGCAAGCCGCACGCCTACAAGAATATGGACATGAACAAGCTTAATGTCCACTGGCTAACCGCACGTAAGGCGTGGATGTCCTCTTCTCTGTCCCTCTTCTGGATTGACAACTGTTTTGTTCCTGACGTGAAGAAATTCTGCGAGCAACAGAATGTTCCATTCAATATTTTGTTGCTCCTTGACAACGCACCTGGACACTCGCCCCTACTTATGGATCGTCACCCCAACGTAAAAGTGGTCTTCCTTCCTCCCAACACTACGTCATTAATCCAGCCCATGGACCAGGAGTTGATTTGCAATGTGAAAGTTGCGTACTCTGCAAAGAGGTTCAAGCTCCTGAACGACTCTACCAACACCAAGGATGAGTTGCGTATGCTGGGTGACACCGACAGCGAGAGTAAAAGCGACGAGGACAAGGAACAAGAGGTGGCGACTCAAGAACTTCTCGTCAAACAATTTTGGAAGAAGTTTAACGTCAAACAAGCTGTAGACTTCTTGGTGGAGGCATGGGATCTGCTGACTATTGCTACGATTCGTCACGCATGGAGACGTGTGTTGCATGGCATACCAGGTGAGAGGAGGAGTCAATCTGTGACTGGTGAGGTTCAGACTGTTGCAGTAGCAGTGGACCTTGCCAGAGAAGCTGCGCTCAATATTGCAGCTGAAGGCTTCTCCGAGACCACCAACGAAGACATCCTGGAGGTGATCAGAGATCCTGAAGTGACTGCCGACGAGATGTTGGAAGAAGATCACGTCAGTGAAGAGGAGGAAGAAGGTGCGTCATTCTCCGAAGAACACAGTTTACGTCATAGTGATATTAAGTGTGCCATAGAGTGTGCAGAGAAAATGAAGTCCTTCCTTTCCCGCGACAATGACGATGACCGCTATGAAGTCTTCCATACCCGGCTGGTGCAGGCTATGGCGCCGTACATCACGGTGTATCACGACAACATAAACACCAGCCATCAAAAAAGCATAACCGAGTTCTTCGCCCGCAACCCACCACAGCCAGCCCAAGCCAGTGATAGTGACAGTGAAGATGACTTTGAGGGATTTGTCAGGGAAGCCCTGACAACTGTAAGTGACAGTGATGGTGATTCACCTAGTGATGGTGATACACCTAGTGATGGTGATTCACCTAGTAATGGTGATACACCTAGTAATGGTGATTCACCTGAGGGCCAGTAATCTGGCCTCTGCCTCGGAACCAGCCTCCATCCCCGTATGCCGACCCATCTCTTCTACTACCGTAAGTGTTCCACCTAAGTTTTAGTTTTTCTAACCTAACCTTTATTTTTCCTATGTTAACCTTTATTTTTCCTAACCTAACCTCTTCTATATTACTTGTTTTTTCATACCATCATAAAGTTAAGATAAAATTTTACTACAACATCGTTATGTGTCGTCAAAAAGTGGAGTTTGGGGGTCGGGCCGGTTTCTATTGGAATTAATCCCATATGTTCTGGTGTTCACTTAACACGGTACCCTCTGGGTTTTATTGATCGCGTTAAGTGGGGTACAACTGTATATATATGTTATATATATAATTATGTGTATATATTATATATATATAGTATATATATGTGTATAAAAGAGGAAAGAAGTCGCTAACGGATCT
>CAUDMG010003922.1:0-17922 GCA_958450375.1 Homarus gammarus
GAAAATAAGGAGTCTGCAATAGGCCGGTTGGCCTGTGCATTAGGGTGTGTCATGGGAGGGAAGATCAGTTTAAACTAATGGCCCATCACTTTTTTGGTAGATTTTAGTGTATATAAACAGAAAATAATTTCAGTTTCAATATTTTGCAACCTTTTGCTAGTTAAATTTTAGCGTGAAATTTATCGAAAATCTAACGTACAGCTGCATTAGTGCATTACAATTAAATAGTGAACATTGCTTTCTGACTTCATTCTTTAACAACCCAACTAACAATATTTTTTTCTGTTTCAGATTCTGATGCATTTATAAGTTGATAATATTTGCCATGGCTGCTTGTGTCAGGACGAGGAACCAAAAATCCAGCCATCTCAGTCACTATCTTGGGTCTGGGAGAGAGCTCCTGAAGTCGGAGTTGCCTACATTGAGAGATGCTTTGAGATACGGTGTTTTAATCAGGCAAATCAGTGAAAAGAACCAAAGAACTTACACAAACAAAGATATTGCCAGTGATATGACCAAAGCTGTCTTGGCACAGTACACTCTGGCTAACGCTCAGTTCAAGCCTCCAGTCATAACAAGTCAGAAGAAGATTAGTGAGAGACTGCTAGCCAGTTGGGAAGAGGCAAGAGATATCTCTCTTGGGAGAGGAAAACTTGCAGTTAAGGACAGCTTTGCCAAGCAACTGGACCAGTTATTTGACATAATTACTTGCAAGTGCCCAATTGTTCTCTGTCCTGAGTTTGCATGCGATCGTGGCTGTAAATCCGAGGCCCACATCTCTTGTATTTGCAAGCGTGAACTGAAGATTCCTGTGATCGAACTGGCATTTGTCAAAGCACAGAGAGAGAAGACTGGCAGTATAGGGGCTCTCATGATTTCTAGCCAAGATATTCCGGAGTCCAAGGGACAGGAGGCTGCCACAGAGAGACAGAAGAGGAGAAGAGTTGCCGAGGAAAAGGGACTTGAGAAGGCCCAGGGTGAGGTAAAAAAGGCCGATGATTGGAGTCAAGCTGATTCAAAGTTTAATGACTTCCCCATAGCTGATCCGAGTGCTGACCAGGAGAATGGTGACTTTGTCCCTAACCCAGAAAATAATGATCCCAAACCTTCCAGGCATAAGATTCGAAATAGGAAAGATATCCCGAGCATAGCTCTGGCCAGCATGCGACACCACACTGGTCTCAGAGAAACTGCAGAGATAGCAACAGCTGCCTGGATTAACGGTGGTTTGATAACACCTGATGATGTTCACCTGGTGATAGATCATAACGAAGTAAGGAGAGCTCAGGAGAAACTTGTCAGTTACCTAGAAGAGGAGTTTGATAAGGGGATAAGAGAAAATGGAATCAATTGTTTGTTCTTTGATGGGAGAAGGGATGACACTAAAGTGTTCATGAAAGTTGGAGATTCTGACAAGTTGTTCCCTGCCATGGTGAAGGAGGAACACTACTCCTACTGCAGTGAACCAGGAGGGAAGTATTTGTGGCATTTCACTCCAGAGAAAGATGACATCAGGAAACCAGCTGAGATAGTGGCAGATAACATTGTGAACAGGCTCAGAGAGAGGAACGTTGACCAGACCCTGAAGGCCATTGGAGGGGACACCACCAACACGAACACAGGGTGGTAAGGGGGGGTCATACAGTGGATAGAGCGGAAGATTGGGAGGAAGCTGGTCTGGATTGTTTGTGACCTCCACACCAACGAGTTGCCACTCAGACATCTGATCCAGGAGCTGGATGGCAAGACTCTTTCAAACAACAGATGGTCTGGTCCTCTTGGCAAGATGCTGGACTCTGCCACTGAGTTAGAAATAAATCCGAGGTTTGAAAAAATCATAATTGGCCCTCCACTCGTTGAGCTTGCACATACTGTCATTGACGACCTGAGTACTGACCAGTACTATGGTTACATGATTTGCAGTGCCATTAAAACTGGGGTCATGCCTGATAGACTTGCTTACCTGCAGATAGGTCCAGTCTCACATTCTAGGTGGCTCACAACGGCTCTCAGGTTCTGCAGAATTTGGGTCGCTCATCATAAACTGAAAGGGAACCAGCTTCACAACCTGAGACTTATTGTCCAATTCATCGTGAGTGTCTACTTGCCAAATTGGTTCAACACCAAGGTCAAGTCATCGTTCTCCGAAGGTCCGAGGCATGTTCTCTTCCAAGCTTGAGCTCCTGAGGAGTCAGCCAAGGAAGGTTGTTCAGATTGTGGAGCAGACTGTGAGGAGATCTTCCTGGTATGCTCATCCCGAGGCAGTTCTGCAGACAATGCTCTGCAGTAAGGATGAGGAGGAGAGAAGAGTGGCAGTCAAAAAGATCTTGGATATGAGACTTATGAGAGGATCTGGGCATGACGAATCAGTTGGTGACGATTCCTTCAGGGTCAGAAAGACTCCTGAAGTCAATCTAGGTGCCAAGACCCTCACTGATCTCATAGATCTGGATAACATCCAGGCTGGCAGTGAGCCCCCTCTTACCTGCAGCCTCACCAATGTTCAAGTCAGAGCTTTCCTGGACAACCCCATGCATGTCCCTGCCTGGCCCTCGCACACCCAGAGTATAGAGCGTTGTGTACAGCAAGTGAGCGAGGCCAGCAGTCACGTGTACAGCCAGGAGAGGAGGGAAGGCTACATCCGAGCTCAGGTGGTCAGCAGGGAGGTGATGAGTAGAAACAGAAGCAAGAAAGACATGTTCTCTATGGTGTGCAGCAACACCGGGTCGTAGTAGTAAAACCGGTTTTTGTATTTGATGATTTTGTTTTCTAAAGGAATCGTAAATTTAATAAATGTGTCAAGATCATTCGTTTCACTATTCTGGATCATTTTCATCCTAATAAATTAACCTGATACATTTACTTTACTTTAAATAAGCTATTTAGTTGTGTTGGTAAAAGGGTGTGAATACTGAATTTTCATAAGATTTCAAGTTAAAATTTACCTAGCAAAAAATAAAACCTTTTCAAATCTGAAGATATCACATGATTCTGCACATAGAACTACATCATTAATACCATGGGCCGATTTTTCAAACTCAAAAAAAAAAAAATTCGCCTCCGTATGACACCCTACTGTGCATGGCAGCTCCTGTCGAGAGTTACTACTACTCTCTATCATCCATGAATCTACCTAGCCTCCTTTTAAAACTTTCCAGGGTTCCAGCACTTACTATAAAGTTGCTAAGCTTGTTCCACTCGTCCACCACCCTATTTGTGAACCGGTTCCTTCCTATATCCCTCCTAAACCTAAACTTATCCAACTTAAATCCGTTGCTACAAGTCCTATCCTGCTCGGATATTATAAGAACTTTATCTATATCCCATTTATTGATTCCTTTCACCCACTTAAATACTTCTATCATATCTCCCCGCACTCTTCGTCTTTCTAGGGAATGCAAGTTTAGTGTATTTAACCTATCTTGATATGGAAGGTTTCTGAGTCCCGGAATCATTTTCGTCATTCTTTGCTGCACCGACTCCAGTGAATTGATATCCATTCTATAATAAGGGCACCAGAACTGAACCGCATAATCGAGGTGAGGCTGTATACATTGACAGTATTTGTTCTTCCAATATTAAGTACGCTGCACTTGCTGGTGTTGAATTTTATTTGCCATTTTTCTGACCATTCCTGCAGTTTATTTAAATCTTCCTGTAGTGCATTTGCATCGTGCCCTGAATTAATCTGCCGCCCTATTTTGGTGTAGATTATGAACAAGAGTGGGCCTAGTACTGACCCCTGGGGAACCCCACTGGTTACACAGCCCCACTCAGATTTAGCACCATCTACGCCGACCCTCTGCGTTCTAGCGGTGAGCCATGATTTTATCCAATTTATAACTTTCCCCACGATACCATGAACCTTAACTTTTCTCAGAAGCCTCTGATGCGGCACTCTGTCAAATGCTTTGCTAAAGTCTAAGTAAATAACATCGTAATTTTCGTCATTATCTACTAGAGTAATATCAATAAACACGCTACGAGATAATAAGTAATGGAATATACCCTACCGAAAACAAATATAACATTACTATTGTATAGCATATAGAGAGTGAATACTAAAAAAATTGATAGAATCAAGAAACACACCACGGAATATTAAGTACTAGAATATGCCCTACCTAACACATACACTGACACTAATGAATGTTACAGCTACAAAGTAAGCATCCACTTAACCTTGTATACCGTACAATAATTCTGTTGGCACCTCAGAAGTGAACCACTAGGCACTCTACCATTGATGAGACACGTCATAAAACACTCGTGCCATGGCCTGAACTTATACCCACTGTTTGTAAGTAATAACTGCGTTAACACAGGTTGGATTTTTTTTAGCAGATTGCCACTCATAAAAGCACTTCATGTATTAAGGAACCTCATCTAAAATATTAAAATCAGAGGCCACTAATATTCCTTAAACAAGAAAACATTAGTTAAGTATTCTGCATTCAGTTTTCAGAACACTACCATAACTCTGAATATTTTACGTCACCATGCAACAGTATTGCAAATATAATTTACTTTAAAAGATTTTTCATTTTCATTGAGACAATTGTACCTCATGAAATAATTATTCGGTACACTGTAAAAATACGGAACAAAATTATTAGCAATCTAAAATGACCATTGGGCACAGTACAGGTAAATGGTTATCAGGTACAGGTAAATGGTTATTTAGAGAATCATAGTTAAATACAGACTACAGTACCACATTCATTCCTCCCAACTCGATACCATATTAAATTATGTCCCATTACCGCTGCGCACCATTTGTAAGGTTGAGAGGTTCACTGTCACCATTTTATAGGAGAATTTCTCTTTCTCTAGTTTACTTTAATTTCTTCTCTGTCCCACTATTTTTTAACAACTATTTTTCTTTCTGGCTTAACTTCTTAACTCTTCAACCATTCTTTCTCTCAATTTCTTACTTTATTAATTCCATATGTTAGCTACGTCATAGTTATTTCACTTCATATAGTTACTCCATAACCTCTGACCTGTGGTAGCATGGATCGAGGGTTAGGACAAGGGATATACTGTAATTCTGGTATAAAGTTGTGGGAAAAATGAAGGTAAATACTAAGGGGAGAATGATACCCATAAAATACAAATAAAGTGGTTTATTACATTGAAGTTAGATTTAGGACTACTTTCAGTGTACTGCGCACATCATTGTCATTCCTAAAAAACCCATTTAATTCATATTACGCTATATAACATTCAAATCCACCGCGCTTGTAGAACCTCAGAAAACGGGAAACATTGATAAAGGATAACTCACCTACTCAATGCTACTAGCTCATGTGTTGTATTTTACCCAGGTACAGTTATATCATATTAATTGTATGAATTCATAGCATTAAGGAGAACTCAGGGTATCCATAAGATGAATGTTAAAGTCCAGTTGAGCCGGACTAGTGTACTGTAGGACTAAGTGTGGATCAGGGTTTGAAGGTCATACTATTTACGTCTGTGAGCGTGTAGCGAACATAACTTCCACAGATATCATATGAAACTACATGAGAACAATGATCTGGAAAAAGGATAAATGTATCAGAACTATGTGAGGTGTTGGAAGTGACCCAGAAACTATACTTGAAAGGAAATATCTTGTATGCGTTGGTATGAACTTAATACACCTCGTATCCTCACGTGACATATACCCACGACAGGTACAGTGATCAGAGAATCTTATGTCTGAGTTCAAATAGTGCAATGTGTGAGAGGAGGATCCCTCATTACAGTTTTAAGTAGAGTGGATATACCCACGCCATGAACCTTCAGTCTTTGTTTCAAGGCCCGTCATGTAACCGCATCGGGTGTGCACGTTGATATTATAACCCAATGAATTTACCCACGAAACTAGCAAACCAAGACCTTACCTCATAGGGTAATTTGGGATTAAAATATGTGTTTATACGGCATGAGTGACAATATACCGAAAAGTGTTCAGGTGAGAACCATAAGAAATAAAAGTAAAAATTAAAGATTGGAAACTGTAGGCCTACTCAGTGAGGAGCGGCAGGCACTACCCTCAGTATCCCACGTTCTTCCGTCACCTCAGGTCAGTGTCCTAGAGGGCTATATCCCGCCCTATAATTAAGATTTATATATAGAAGTTATTACAGTTTAAAGCTTTGCCGGATATATAAGTGTAATAGTAATGTGTTAGGGGGTGGGATAACCGCCCATCAGGCATTATTTCTGAGTATCCCCCGTTCTTCCGTCACCTCAGGTGCCATGCGATCGGAGTGCCTTGCTGCCCGGCAGCCATTATCCATATGAGCGTCCCAATAGGTGGTGACTATTCCCAGCTATGCCAATCCACTATGAACCTGTGGATTTCCAGCACACCACTCCAAATGAATAGTCACAAACAAGGAGACCGTGAGGTCCCAGGTACCCAGTGATAACGGCCCGTGAGACTCAACAACCAGCGATGTGTTAATCCGTCTACGATAGGAAGGCCTGGGACCAAACCTCACTCATATAACACCATCTGTGAGGGAATTACTACACCACGTCAGGCCCCTCATAACACCATATGTGAAGGAGTTACTACACCACGTGAGGCCCCTCATAACACCATCTGTGAGGGAATTACTACACCACGTGAGGCCCCTCATAACACCATCTGTGAGGGAATTACTACATCACGTGAGGCCCCTCATAACACCACCTGTGAGTGTACGTTATGTATAAAAGCTACTGTGCCAAGTAGCAACCCTGTACATAAGCTACTGTGCCGAGTAGCATTTATATATATTATCACGTGGCAACACTGCACGTGTTATGTGGCAACATTGCCCCGAGGCTGCCATATGGCAAGGCAGCCTCAGTCTGACTGTGTGAGCTGCGCATGGCACACGCTGGTTACCCCTTGTATTTCTCTCATCCACAATAAACGAACTCAGTGTTACACAGTGTTTCCCTAGCCATCACTGCATTCTTCAGGGCACACTAGTAACCTTCAGTGAGGGAATTACTACACCACGTGAGGCCCTCATAACACCATCTGTGAGGGAATTACTACATCACGTGAGGCCCCTCATAACACCATCTGTGAGGGAACTACTACACCACGTGAGGTCCCTCCTAACACCATCTGGGAGGGAGTTACTACACTACGTTTTTTGCTGTTCAGCACCTACAATAATCTGTATGTTCACTATGTTCCTTCACCTTTCTCTAATGAAGGCTTTTGTTAAACCACCAATGTATTTAATAAGTCATTTATGTCCAATGTATATTTTCAGCCTTCGGGCTGCAGAACTTTTTCAATAAACCGTCAATTATTATTATTATTATTATTATTATTATTATTATTATTATTATTATTATTATTATTAAACTCTGCGGTCGTCACTTGGAGCGACCTATATTACCAGGCGTAGAAATAGTGCTGGTATGTCTCTAGGTGAAGCCTCGTCTTTACCCACCGAGGGCGGTGTGCGAACGAGGTGCCTGGTGTGTATACCTAAAAGTCACAAGGAGTCCCATACCTGCAGGTATGGAGTGTAACATGTGTGTTGAGATGGTGCTACTATGCATGATAACCGACGGTGCTATATTCCATACAGGTGGAGCAGTCTGATGTGTTAAGGGAGAGTGTAAAAAGGAATGACCGAGGTAAGGTGGTCACAGATTGTTATGCAATAAGTATGTGGATGACACGCCATTAATGTAAGAGTCTGGTGCCCATCTGGGTAACCAACATTTTCGTTGTTCTTCCGAGGAAGACCCATTCATGTGTATGTTTTTTACCAGTATGCTTTATGAGGAATAAATTAATTAAGACATGCTATGGTTTCACCCTTCTTTCCCCTTATCGATCTGGTCAATGGAAAACCTAACCCAATGCCTAGTCCATTCTGCACGCTACCTAACGAGCTACATGCTGTCCAGAGGGGGTCTGGTGGCAGCGACCCTTAGAAATTAAGATTAGAGCTAAGTATTTACCCTTAGTATTAACTACCTCAGAATCTGGCAGTATACATAAGAACATAAGAATGGAGGAAACTGCAGCGGGCCTATTGGCCCATACTGGGCAGTCCCGTTTACACCCAACCCCTATTG
Source organism: Homarus gammarus (assembly GCA_958450375.1). Taxonomy (NCBI): domain Eukaryota; kingdom Metazoa; phylum Arthropoda; class Malacostraca; order Decapoda; family Nephropidae; genus Homarus; species Homarus gammarus. Next base: position 8,083 of record CAUDMG010003922.1, read on the forward strand.
CTCATATGAGCATCCAACCTATGTTTGAAGCAATTCAGCGTATTCGAGTTAATGATGATATTTGGTAACTTGTTCCATTCATCCACTACTCTGTTTCCAAACCAGTGTTTACCTATTTCACGCCTAAATCTAAATTTGTCCAATTTAAAACCATTGTTACGAGTTCGCTCCTGGTTGGATAATTTGAGTACCTTTGTAATGTCCCCTTTGTTTAGCCCTGCCTTCCATTTATACACCTCTATCAGGTCGCCCCTCGCTCTACGTCTCTCAAGGGAGTGCAAATTAAGATGCTTTAACCTGTCTCTATACTCAAGGTTCCTGATACCCGGGATTAGTCTTGTCATTCTCCTCTGGATTCTTTCCAAGGATTCTATATCCATTCTGTAATACGGTGACCAGAACTGGACTGCGTAATCCAGGTGTGGTCTCACAAGAGCAAGATACAGTTTTAGGATGACCTCGCTAGTCTTGTAACTAACACTCCTTTGTATGAACCCAAGTACTTTATTAGCCTTGTTACGAGCAAAAACACATTGTTTACTTGGCTTAAGGTTCCTACTTATCATTACTCCTAAATCTCTCTCGCAGTCGGATTTCTCTATGGCATCGTTGTTCATCTGGTATCTGGTTTCCCTGTTTACATTCCCTATACTGAGTACTTTACATTTGTCAATGTTGAATTTCATCTGCCATTTTTCAGACCATTCGAAAAATTTGTTTAGATCCTCCTGTAGTTTTGCCGAGTCCTCGTCAGATTTGATAACACGTCCTATTTTAGTATCATCAGCAAATTTACTTATGTTGCTGTCTATGCCGATATCTATGTCGTTTATGTATATAATAAACAATAATGGTCCAAGTACTGAGCCTTGGGGAACTCCACTTGTGACGTTGCTCCAATGGGACTTAGTGCCGTTAATGCTCACTCGCTGTTTCCTGTCCTGTAACCACGCCCTAATCCATTTAAGGATGTCACCTTTGATGCCATGAGCTTCTACCTTTCTAATTAGTCTTTCGTGGGGTACTCTGTCGAAGGCTTTGCTAAAGTCGAGATATACCACATCATAATTGTGCCCCTCGTCCACTGATTCGAAAACTGATGAAAAGAATGTTAATAGATTAGTTAGGCAAGAACGTCCGCTTGTGAAGCCATGCTGGGAATCATTGATCAATCTGTGCTTCTCCAGGTGATTTCGAATAGAGTTTGAAATGATTGCTTCCAGTAATTTGCCTACTATTGATGTTAGACTGATTGGGCGGTAGTTAGAGGATAGTGATCTATCCCCCTTCTTGAAGATCGGTATTACATTCGCTATCCTCCAGGATTCTGGTACTACACCTGTTTTTAAGGACATGTTAAACAACTTTGCTAAGGGCATACTAAGCTCTTCCTTACATTCCTTTAATACTCTGGCAAATATCTCATCGGGACCAGGTGACTTATTAGGCTTTAGTTTGTCTATTTGCTTACTAACATCGTTACTAGTCACTACTATCTCACTTAATTTGTTTTCTTCACTATCTCTGAATAGAGTCGGTGCCTCGGGTATCATGTTTAAATTTTCGCTGGTGAAAACTGTTGAAAAATATTTATTCAAATTATTGCTCATTTCTCCGTCGTTATCAGTGAGCTCGCCGGAGTCTGACCGTATTGGTCCAATCTTTTCTCGTGTTTTAGTTTGGTACATTTGGTAGAATCCTTTGGGGTTTGTCTTTGCCTCCCTTGCTATCCTTACCTCATTATTCCTCTTTGCTTTCCTTATCTCGGTTTTAACCCTACTCGCCAATACCCTATAATAGTCCCGGAGGTGAATTTCGCCACGATTTATCCTTCTACCTATAGCCTTCCTTTGGCCAATGATGTTCTTTAAATAATTATTTATCCATTTAGGGTCATTGTTGTTTGATCTGAGTTTTTTGTATGGTATGTTCTGCCTTTGTGCATTAAGGCTCCTGTAATGAGTGTTGTCAGACCAAACCTTACAGCCCAGAATTATGCCGTATATAGCAGCAAGTACATTACAGACATCGTGGTACCACCACATTCCGGGTTGACACACCTCAGGTCGACCCATGTGACTTGACCTCGCCCGCTAATGACGTGAGTCAGGTGACCTACAGCCGCACCTAGCCAAGACACCTGGCCGGGACCACACCTGCAGCAGCTATCCAGATCAAACCAGTTTAGTGCTAATTGGTTAGAGGTCAGAAGCCGGCTGTGCCGACCCCATATATAGGCCCTGCAGTCCCGTCCACGGGCATTACCATTACGATTGCAGTACCATTATCATCCTGGTTGCTGTCATATCTCTCCCGTTCGGGTCGTCACTCGGTTCACTAAGCAGTCACGCACGTCCCCTCCCCAGGTCGGGAGGGAGACCTCCCGACCAGACCACGGCATCGCCAGCTAAGCAGATTCTCCCATAGGAGGCAGCCCAGCCAGCACTCATTGGGCCTACGTCAGGGTACTGTACACGTGAGTCTTGTCAGAACGTCCTAGGGTGAGTTACCTACTGTGGGAAGTGTATTCATTCAGGTGTGTCCGAGAGTCAGTGTCAAGTAACGTAAAGCATGATGTGTTAGTGCCCCGATATAATAGTGATATTAATGTGTTCATGTCCTTGAGTGAAGTAATAAATAGTTGTATCAAAGAGGTGTTTAACAAGTTGTCCCTTTAAGAAGTGATGTATGTGTATTGACTTACGAGATAGGATAAGCGTAGTGACGCTGAGTAAATAACATCCAGGCCACGCTACCAAGTTTCCTATCTTTACATTCCTACTCTCTATACTTCCTACTATATATATGTAATTCTCTTCTTGTGAGTTTTGTCTCATTATACTCCACTCATTTTGTATTTTTAACTAGGTACAGTTCCTACTTATACCATTACTTGGTGTGCCTTTAACAAACATACAACACTATGATCTTACATATAGCACCCTTGAGCACCATCAATACAAGTTACCTGAGAACCTTAGCTCTTAATTAGTAACAGGACTCTGGTAATAGCACCCAAACTAATACATTAACATACATGGATACTCGGACGAATAGCACACACCCAAAGTAATCTCTACTTAGAGGTGGACTCATTCATAACAATGGTAGGAGCTAACCGTGTTTAATCCTCATGTGAGATCACGGGTGGACAGCGAACACAGTCTAACCACCTTCTCCTCGCGGCTGGCTGTACGTGATGAGTCAGTTCACCATACCACGTGTTACACGAAGCTATCTGATGTCAATGGCCTTCATCAATCTCCTTGCTAGTCGTGGATGTCGTCCTGGTCATACACGGACCGTTGGCCTGTATACCAGAGGGGATTCGTGGCTTAGAGTGTGAAGTTGACACGAAAGTCAACGTCTTAAAAGCTGAAGGCGCAATAACACTTTACTTCAAACACATCAAAGTTACGTTACAGCTAAATCAAAATACTAAATATGACGAGGTGGAACACGGATTACTCAGACATACCTGTATTCACAGAGCAGAGTCGTAGCTTAGAGTGAGGTCAGGGCGTCCCCAGGGCCGGATTGATGAGATGGCAAAGTGGGCAGCTGCCCAGGGGCCTCCACAATCTGGGGGCCTCCACATATTACAATATTTTATTTATTTTTTATTCATTTGGATTATTTTTATTTTCATTCTTTAAAATTCATGTTTATCTCTTCCATCACGTAAAACTATGTTCAGCAAGAAGCGTGATAGAAATTAGGCTAGGTACTCCTTGAAATTCATGAATACCTGGTTTTCCTTTGAACCGTATATTTTTTAATGAATGCTATTGTTTGTGTTGCTAATAATATATTTAGAATTCCACAAACATATATTGATTAAAAATGAACTACATGGAATAACGAAATTGAGATTAAAAAAACAAATAAAATACTTTTTTCATTATCACTTCCATTACGAATGGAAGCCACGACTTGAAACCACATGAATGACTCCAGTCATGTCTCACTGTGTGTGTGTGTGTGTGTGTGTGTGTTGGGAATTTGTACACTATCACTAAATATACAGTTAAGTAAATATTTCTCAATGTTTTAATTTCCTCAATATAACTGCATATGGCTTCAAAATTCTCCAAAGAAGTGTTCAAATTTCAAAATTTTCCCGGGGGGCTTACTGTACAGCACCCCTCGGAATTCCCAGATGTCTAGGCTCGCTTCACTCACCACCCAACTCTCTTGGGTAGTTATAATGAGGGGGGCCTCCACAAAGAGGCTGACCATGGGCTTCCTCAGGTCTAAATCCGGCACTGGGCGTCCCTCTCCTCTGCCAGCGTCTCACAGCCTCGAGCTGCCAAGCCGTAACTTCCACAGATATATCAACAGACTCTGCTACTCTATACATCGGCGTGTGAAAATTGGGCTACGAAATTATTTTAATTTTCTAAGATCTATTTTGTGAACTAAACAAGAACTGTTCTTTCAAAGACAAGAATTAAACTGATGTCAAGTATTCAGAATGGTAGTACATTGCGGGCGGATGTTAGAACAGAGACGTATCAAATTATATCCATTAGATCGTGTAAATAAGACGACTGAAACTTCTTTTCAGGAGATTACTTACTTTCTAAAATACAAAACTGACAATAATTTAATACAGACATCAGATTCTCTGATGATTGGGAATCAAAATGATCTAATTTCAGTTGCTATCTGGAGATCCAGGTTATCCCTAGGGACGATGTCATGATACGTCATTTCTTACAATAGACTATTCGCTGACTTATATTGACAATTTTACGAACAGTAAACACAGTTGAAGCTTTCAACATCACTCGCAAGGGATCTTGAATGTTTCATCTGTACTCATGCATATCTAATGGAATACATTATAATTGTGTTCTCTCTCAATTTCAAATCTGTGAACACAATATGAGGTATTAAGAAATATCAGAGTCCTTGCGGTTATACTTAAGAGAAAACGGAGAACTCAGGCCTCCTGAAGTGGTCAGAGCATGGATGTCTTAACGTGGGAACTCAACAGTTTCATACGTCTTGTGGGCGGTGTAGCATAATATGAATAACTAAGTGTTGAACAGACTAGTCATACAATTGTGACTATGATGTACTGCGCACATCATTGTCATTCCTAAAAACCCCATTTAATTCATATTACGCTACATAACATTCAAATCCACCGCGCTTGTAGAATCTCAGAAAACGGGAAACATTGATAAAGGATAACTCACCTACTCAATGTTACTAGACTATGTGTTTTATTGTACCCAGGTACAGTTATATAATATTAATTGTATGTATTCATAGCATTAAGGAGAACTCAGGGTATCCATAAGATGAATATTAAAGTCCAGTTGAGCCGGACTAGTGTACTGTAGGACTAAGTGTGGATCATAGTTTGAGGGTCATACTATAGACGTCTGTAAACGTGTAGCGAACATAACTTCCACAGATATCATATGAAAATACATGAGAACAATGATCTGGAAAAAGGATAAATGCATCAGTACTATGTGAGGTGTTGGAAGTGACAAAGAAGCTATATTTGAAAGGAAATATCTTGTATGCATCGGTGTGAACTTAATACACCTTGTATCCTCACGTGACATATACCCACGACAGGTACAGTGATCAGAGAATTTTATGTCTGTGTTCAAATAGTGCAATGGGTGAGAGGAGGATCTCTAATTACAGTTTTAAGTAGAGTGGATATACCCACGCCATGAACATTCGGCCTTTGTTTGGAGAGCGTCCTGTACCCGCCTCGAGAGTGCCGCGTTGATACTATAGCCCAATGAATTTAACCACGAACTAGCAAACCAAGACCTTACCTTAGTGTGTAATTTAGGATTAAAATATGTGTTTATAAGGCATGAGTGACAATATACCGGAAAGTGCCCAGGTGAGAACCGTAAGAAATAAAAGTAAAAATTAAAGATTGGAAACTGTAGGCATACAGGGTGACGAGTAGCGGGGCACTGCACTCAGTACCCTCCGTTCTACCGGCACCTCAGGTCAGTGTCCTATCGGGCTATATCCCGCCCTACAATTAAGGCTTATATAGAAGTTATTACAGTTTAAAGCTTTGCCTGATTTATAAGTGTAATAGTAATGTGTTAGGGTGTGTGATAACCGCCCGTCAGGCATTATTTCTCAGTACCCTCTGTTCTACCGTCACCTCAGGTCCCATGGGGTCGGTGTGCCTTGCTGCGAAGCAGCCATTATCCCTGTGAGCATCCCACCAGGTGGTGACTACTCCCAGCTATGCCAATCCACTGTGAACCTGTGGATTCCCAACACACCACTCCAAATGAGTAGTAACAAATAAGGAGACCGTGAGAAACTCCGCGGTCGTCACTTGGAGGGACCTATAATACCAGGCGTGGAAATAGTACTGGTATGTCTCTTGGTGAAGCCCTCGTCTTTACCCACCGAGGACGGTGTGCGAACGAGGTGCCTGTTATGTATACCTAAAAGTTACAAGGAGTCCCATACCTACAGGTGTGGAGTGAAACAGGTGTGTTGAGAGGGTGCTACTATGTATGATAACCGACGGTGTTATACTCCATACAGGTGGAGAAGTCTGATGTGTTAAGGCGTAGTGTAAGAAGGAATGACCGAGGTAAGGAGGTCACAGATTGTTATGCAATAAGTATGTGGATGACGCGCCATTAATGTAAGAGTAGTGCCTGCCGCTCCTCACCCAGTAGGCCTACAGTTTCCAATCTTGAATTTTTACTTTTATTTCTTACGGTTCTCACCTGAACACTTTTCGGTATATTGTCACTCATGCCGTATAAACACATATTTTAATCCCAAATTACCCTCTGAGGTAAGGTCTTGGTTTGCTAGTTTCGTGGGTAAATTCATTGGGTTATAATATCAACGCGCACACCCGATGCGGTTACATGACGGGCCTTGAAACAAAGGCTGAAGGTTCATGGCGGGGGTGTATCAACTGCACTTAAAATTGTAATGAGGGATCCTCCTCTCACATATGGCACTATTTGAACACAGACATAAGATTCTCTGATCACTGTACCTGTCGTGGGTATATGTCACGTGAGGATACGAGGTGTATTAAGTTCATACCAACGCATACAAGATATTTCCTTTCAAGTATAGTTTCTGGGTCACTTCCAACACCTCACATAGTTCTGATACATTTATCCTTTTTCCAGATCATTGTTCTCATGTAGTTTCATATGATATCTGTGGAAGTTAAGTTCGCTACACGCTCACAGACGTAAATAGTATGACCTTCAAACCCTGATCCACACTTAGTCCTACAGTACACTAGTCCGGCTTAACTGGAAATTGACATTCATCTTATGGATACCCTGAGTTCTCCTTAATGCTATGAATACATACAATTAATATGATATAACTGTACCTGGGTACAATACAACACATGGTCTAGTAACATTGAGTAGGTGAGTTATCCTTTATCAATGTTTCCCGTTTTCTGAGGTTCTACAAGCGCGGTGGATTTGAATGTTTTATAGCGTAATATGAATTAAATGGTTTTTTTAGGAATGACAATGATGTGCGCAGTACAGTGAAAGTAGTCCTAAATCTAACTTCAATGTAATAAACCACTTTATTTGTATTTTATGGGTATCATTCTCCTGTAGTATTTACCTTCATTTTTCCCACAACTTTATACCAGAATTACAGTATACCCCTTGTCCTAACCCTCGATCCTTGCTACCACAGGTCAGAGGTTATGGAGTAACTATATGAAGTGAAATAACTATGACGTAGCTAACATATGGAATTAATAAAGTAAGAAATTGAGAGAAAGAATGGTTGAAGAGTTGAGAAGTTAAGCCAGAAAGAAAAATAGTTGTTAAAAAATAGTGGGACAGAGAAGAAATTAAAGTAAACTAGAGAAAGAGAAATTCTCCTATAAAATGGTGACAGTGAACCTCTCAACCTTACAAATGGTGCGCAGCGGTAATGGGACATAATTTAATATGGTATCGAGTTGGGAGGAATGAATGTGGTACTGTAGTCTGTATTTAACTATGATTCTCTAAATAACCATTTATCTGTACCTAATAACCATTTACCTGTACTGTGCCCAATGGTTATTTTAGATTGCTAATAATTTTGTTCCGTATTTTTACAGTGTACAGAATAATTATTTCATGAGGTACAATTGTCTCAATGAAAAGGAAAAATATTTTAAAGTAAATTATATTTGCAATACTGTAGTATGGTAACGTAAAATATTCAGAGTTATGGTAGTGTTCTGAAAACTGAATGCAGAATACTTAACTAATGTTTTCTCGTTTAAGGAATATTAGTGGCCTCTGATTTTAATATTTTAGATGAGGTTCCTTAATACATGAAGTGCTTTTATGAGTGGCAATCTGCTAAAAAAAATCCAACCTGTGTTAACGCAGTTATTACTTACAAACAGTGGGTATAAGTCCAGGCCATGGCACGAGTGTTTTATGACGTGTCTCATCAATGGTAGAGTGCCTAGTGGTTCACTTCTGAGGTGCCAACAGAATTATTGTACGGTATACAAGGTTAAGTGGATGCTTACTTTGTAGCTGTAACATTCATTAGTGTCAGTGTATGTGTTAGGTAGGGCATATTCTAGTACTTAATATTCCGTGGTGTGTTTCTTGATTCTATCAATTTTTTTAGTATTCACTCTCTATATGCTATACAATAGTAATGTTATATTTGTTTTCGGTAGGGTATATTCCATTACTTATTATCTCGTAGCGTGTTTATTGATATTACTCTAGTAGATAATGACGAAAATTACGATGTTATTTACTTAGACTTTAGCAAAGCATTTGACAGAGTGCCGCATCAGAGGCTTCTGAGAAAAGTTAAGGTTCGTGGTATCGTGGGGAAAGTTATAAATTGGATAAAATCATGGCTCACCGCTAGAACGCAGAGGGTCGGCGTAGATGGTGCTAAATCTGAGTGGGGCTGTGTAACCAGTGGGGTTCCCCAGGGGTCAGTACTAGGCCCACTCTTGTTCATAATCTACACCAAAATAGGGCGGCAGATTAATTCAGGGCACGATGCAAATGCACTACAGGAAGATTTAAATAAACTGCAGGAATGGTCAGAAAAATGGCAAATAAAATTCAACACCAGCAAGTGCAGCGTACTTAATATTGGAAGAACAATACTGTCAATGTATACAGCCTTAACAACATCAACCTCGAGAAGTCGACTTGTGAAAGAGACTTAGGGGTACTTGTAAGACCGGACCTACGGCCTAGAAAACAGTGCGTTAATGTTCGAAATAAGGCAAACAGAATATTAGGTTTTATATCTAGAAGTGTAAGTAATAAGAGTGCAGAGATCTTATTGCAACTATATCTTGGGCTAGTTAGGTCTCACCTCGATTATGCGGTTCAGTTCTGGTGCCCTTATTATAGAATGGATATCAATTCACTGGAGTCGGTGCAGCAAAGAATGACGAAAATGATTCCGGGACTCAGAAACCTTCCATATCAAGATAGGTTAAAAACACTAAACTTGCATTCCCTTGAAAGACGAAGAGTGCGGGGAGATATGATAGAAGTATTTAAGTGGGTGAAAGGAATCAATAAATGGGATATAGATAAAGTTTTTATAATATCCGAGCAGGATAGGACGCGTAGCAACGGATTTAAGTTGGATAAGTTTAGGTTTAGGAGGGAGATAGGAAAGAACCGGTTCACAAATAGGGTGGTGGACGAGTGGAACAAGCTTAGCAACTTTGTAGTAAGTGCTGGAACGCTGGAAAGTTTTAAAAGGAGGCTAGGTAGATTCATGGATGATAGAGAGTAGTAGTAACTCTCGAGAGGAACTGCCATGGACAGGCCAACCGGCCTATTGCAGACTCCTTATTTT
>CAUDMG010003923.1:0-22500 GCA_958450375.1 Homarus gammarus
CTTCTGGAATGTTGATCAATGTCCCCCTGGCGGTGGCCTGGCGAACTAGGGGGGGGGGGGGGGTCACAGCTTCCATGGTAAACACTTTAAATATTATGAGTGTCTCTCACCCACAATGGAGAGGCCTACACTATTTTCTCTCACCACCGCTGTCTACACCTACACTATGGTTACTCACACGAGCCAGAAGCACCGGACATGGAGTAGAAAAATTGTCCTCGTTGCAGATGGTGACGTCATCGTGTGGGTAGCAACGGACCCTGGTGTTATGGTGAAGTAATGGTGAGGTGATGGTGATAGTAAAAGAGATGGTGAAGTTCTTGGGAAGGCCACAGTGAGGTAACGATGAGAATGGTGATATTATGGTGAAATGATGGTGAGGTGACTGGAGGAACTATTCACTGGTGAAGGGTTACTGGTGCACCACTGAAGTATGAATGAAGAAGTAATGATAAAAAAGATAGCTAAAAGGAATGATGGTGACGTAATGGTGAGAAGAGGTGATGGTGAGTTTTAATGGTGATGGTGTAGCGTAATGGTCCGGGTTTACAAGCTTTTACATATACGTGAACGCTTTAAGATTATAACACACACACACACACACACACACCATTTTTATCCTTCATATCCCGAGAAAATTTACTCAACTAAAATAAATAACTATGACCTGGAACCTGGACCACTATGTTATGCTGTAAAAATAAACTCCTAACTAGACCCCCCACAAGGTACCATGTCTTATGGTCCTGTCCAGCAGTCACTTATCTTATTATCTTACCAAAATTTGAATATTTTACTCTTATTACTTTTGTTTTTCTTATCTTCTCTTATCTTCGGTGTTTATCTGTGTTTTCTTTGTTTAAAGGATTTTATGTTTATTATTTTATGCTTATCTACTGATGCCAAGTTACCACCAGTCTCTCAGTGAAGTAATGCCTTTTCCCGTTTACCCTTCCTCCCGCACACCAACACTCCCTCACATCAATTCTTCACCCACAACACTGCCCACACAATAACACTCCCCACACACCCCCTACACACTCACGACACTTGTCATGAAATATCGCCTCTTCTTCTCTAAATACACATTAGATCGACTTGTTGCCAGCCCCACATAATAATATACCATTGTCCTTCACTCCTCCCACTTTGGCTATCACGTACGTCTGGGTGATAAGAATATATGTGGATAAATACACGTAAATATTAGTGACAGCGACGAATATATTCTCATACATATTAGAACAATGTTTTTCAAACGTTTTTTACTGCGACCCACAGCCAGAACAACAATTTGAATTGCGACCCATTAAACCTAAGTGTAATGATATGAAATGAGCTTAGGTTAGATTACGGGGGAAAAACTACGATTCCGAGTTTTTCTGCGCAAAATGGATAACATTAGAGGTAAAGAAAATCAGGAAATGCTCTCCTTGCAGTCGCTTCCTAGACTGTGGAGTGTACATTACAATAACCAGGCCTAAATTATGGTGCATTTATTTTTATTTTCTTATTTATTTTCGCGACCCATTTTATTTTTTTTCTTACTTATTTTCGCGACCCATTTTTATTTTGCGACCCAATTTATTTATTTCGCGACCCACTGAAGGGTCGGGACCCATAGTTTGAAAACCCCTGTATTAGAATATCCTCTTGTCGATACCTACCCTCTTAATATTTTAATTTATGTCATATGATATGGGTATAATTAAATACATACACATATTGTATATACCAACAACATGAATACATACCCCGTCTGCCTATACCACCCTCTTAATCGTCAGTATTGAGTATTTCTTTAACTACTATTGACATATTGAGTATACAACACGACACAGACCTTGGGAGGGGACAGGAAGTAGTATACAGTACAGGTTATTCACATCACGTACACACCTGTCCCGTAAAAGGGGATATATGACCATCCTCTCCTCTATAGCCATCATAACACATGCGAGGTCCGCAATACATAAATAGTCCAGGATGTCCCGCACTTCACCCCGACATCCAAGTCCCTAACTGGGTTACTCTTTAACTTGGTGACAATATAAAATGGACGGGAACCTTCAGCACACCGGCGAGAAGGATCCCTATGAGGTAATAGCGACTTGAACTGGGGGGGGGGGGCCTTCAGGACGCCGCCAAGAGGGTCTTCATTTAGCCACGTTCACTCCTTAATATATGTGGAGAATAACTTCCTCTTCAATACATCACGGTGCGTGTGTGATATTTTAAGTCCATTCAGAAATAATGTTAAATCTATGACATGTATATATATAATATTATCGATACGTAGTCGAGTATTTGCCACAGGAAAACAACGCACTTTTTTTTCTGTTTAAATGAACGGCCATTGACACAACAATACTTTGTGGTACCAGTGATATTATAGATAACGCGGGAAAATAGATTGATAGACAGCTGAAGATAACCTAAAAAAATACTAGAAAAACCCGCTAGTCAAAAATATATCCAGTACACATTGGAGAAAAATAATAAGCTAGAAGTTATCAAGTCAAACCCGACGAATGAAATCCTGCAGTCACAAGATGTCAAATAAAACGACCCCCCACCCCCCCCCACCCCCCACCCCCCAAAAAAGATCACACCAAGTAGAAAAACAACAACAAAAAATAAAACAATCACACCACTGCAAAATAAAATAACCGGAATAACACATGAAGATAAAAACAATCACGACTTCATAATTAATGGATGGTAAACAGGAGAATAACAAGCACTCGGTGACAAAAGGAAGAGTTCAATTTGACACACAAGTGCCAACGGAAGCCAGACTAACACACAGTAATAGATAACCAGGGAACAGAGATTGAAACAGATGAAAGAGAACATCAAAAGGAGAGCGAGAGAGTGAATCAACAGATTGAGAAGATAACGTCAAAAAATTAATCAAAATGAAACAGGGAGGAAGAAAAATAACATAGAAATAAAAGATACCGAAATAAAGAAAGACTGACACTATTGGTAGACTGACACTATTGGTAGACTGACACTATTGGTAGACTGACACTATTGGTAGACTGACACTATTGGTAGACTGACACTATTGGTAGACTGACACTATTGGTAGACTGACACTATTGGTAGACTGACACTATTGGTAGACTGACACTATTGGTAGACTGACACTATTGGTAGACTGACACTATTGGTAGACTGACACTATTGGTAGACTGACACTATTGGTAGACTGACACTATTGGTAGACTGACACTATTGGTAGACTGACACTATTGGTAGACTGACACTATTGGTAGACTGACACTATTGGTAGACTGACACTATTGGTAGACTGACACTATTGGTAGACTGACACTATTGGTAGACTGACACTATTGGTAGACTGACACTTGGTAGACTGACACTATTGGTAGACTGACACTATTGGTAGACTGACACTATTGGTAGACTGACACTATTGGTAGACTGACACTATTGGTAGACTGACACTATTGGTAGACTGACACTATTGGTAGACTGACACTATTGGTAGACTGACACTATTGGTAGACTGACACTATTGGTAGACTGACACTATTGGTAGACTGACACTATTGGTAGACTGACACTATTGGTAGACTGACACTATTGGTAGACTGACACTATTGGTAGACTGACACTATTGGTAGACTGACACTATTGGTAGACTGACACTATTGGTAGACTGACACTATTGGTAGACTGACACTATTGGTAGACTGACACTATTGGTAGACTGACACTATTGGTAGACTGACACTATTGGTAGACTGACACTATTGGTAGACTGACACTATTGGTAGACTGACACTATTGGTAGACTGACACTATTGGTAGACTGACACTATTGGTAGACTGACACTATTGGTAGACTGACACTATTGGTAGACTGACACTATTGGTAGACTGACACTATTGGTAGACTGACACTATTGGTAGACTGACACTATTGGTAGACTGACACTATTGGTAGACTGACACTATTGGTAGACTGACACTATTGGTAGACTGACACTATTGGTAGACTGACACTATTGGTAGACTGACACTATTGGTAGACTGACACTATTGGTAGACTGACACTATTGGTAGACTGACACTATTGGTAGACTGACACTATTGGTAGACTGACACTATTGGTAGACTGACACTATTGGTAGACTGACACTATTGGTAGACTGACACTATTGGTAGACTGACACTATTGGTAGACTGACACTATTGGTAGACTGACACTATTGGTAGACTGACACTATTGGTAGACTGACACTATTGGTAGACTGACACTATTGGTAGACTGACACTATTGGTAGACTGACACTATTGGTAGACTGACACTATTGGTAGACTGACACTATTGGTAGACTGACACTATTGGTAGACTGACACTATTGGTAGACTGACACTATTGGTAGACTGACACTATTGGTAGACTGACACTATTGGTAGACTGACACTATTGGTAGACTGACACTATTGGTAGACTGACACTATTGGTAGACTGACACTATTGGTAAGACTGACACTATTGGTAGACTGACACTATTGGTAAGACTGACACTATTGGTAGACTGACACTATTGGTAGACTGACACTATTGGTAGACTGACACTATTGGTAAGACTGACACTATTGGTAGACTGACACTATTGGTAGACTGACACTATTGGTAGACTGACACTATTGGTAGACTGACACTATTGGTAGACTGACACTATTGGTAGACTGACACTATTGGTAGACTGACACTATTGGTAGACTGACACTATTGGTAGACTGACACTATTGGTAAGACTGACACTATTGGTAGACTGACACTATTGGTAGACTGACACTATTGGTAAGACTGACACTATTGGTAGACTGACACTATTGGTAAGACTGACACTATTGGTAGACTGACACTATTGGTAGACTGACACTATTGGTAGACTGACACTATTGGTAGACTGACACTATTGGTAGACTGACACTATTGGTAGACTGACACTATTGGTAGACTGACACTATTGGTAGACTGACACTATTGGTAGACTGACACTATTGGTAGACTGACACTATTGGTAGACTGACACTATTGGTAGACTGACACTATTGGTAGACTGACACTATTGGTAGACTGACACTATTGGTAGACTGACACTATTGGTAGACTGACACTATTGGTAGACTGACACTATTGGTAGACTGACACTATTGGTAGACTGACACTATTGGTAGACTGACACTATTGGTAGACTGACACTATTGGTAGACTGACACTATTGGTAGACTGACACTATTGGTAGACTGACACTATTGGTAGACTGACACTATTGGTAGACTGACACTATTGGTAGACTGACACTATTGGTAGACTGACACTATTGGTAGACTGACACTATTGGTAGACTGACACTATTGGTAGACTGACACTATTGGTAGACTGACACTATTGGTAGACTGACACTATTGGTAGACTGACACTATTGGTAGACTGACACTATTGGTAGACTGACACTATTGGTAAGACTGACACTATTGGTAGACTGACACTATTGGTAGACTGACACTATTGGTAGACTGACACTATTGGTAGACTGACACTATTGGTAAGACTGACACTATTGGTAAGACTGACACTATTGGTAGACTGACACTATTGGTAGACTGACACTATTGGTAGACTGACACTATTGGTAGACTGACACTATTGGTAAGACTGACACTATTGGTAGACTGACACTATTGGTAGACTGACACTATTGGTAGACTGACACTATTGGTAGACTGACACTATTGGTAGACTGACACTATTGGTAGACTGACACTATTGGTAAGACTGACACTATTGGTAGACTGACACTATTGGTAGACTGACACTATTGGTAAGACTGACACTATTGGTAGACTGACACTATTGGTAGACTGACACTATTGGTAGACTGACACTATTGGTAGACTGACACTATTGGTAGACTGACACTATTGGTAGACTGACACTATTGGTAGACTGACACTATTGGTAAGACTGACACTATTGGTAGACTGACACTATTGGTAGACTGACACTATTGGTAGACTGACACTATTGGTAGACTGACACTATTGGTAGACTGACACTATTGGTAGACTGACACTATTGGTAAGACTGACACTATTGGTAGACTGACACTATTGGTAGACTGACACTATTGGTAAGACTGACACTATTGGTAGACTGACACTAATGGTAAGACTGACACTATTAGTAAGACTGACACTATTGGTAAGACTGACACTATTGGTAAGACTGACACTATTGGTAGACTGACACTATTGGTAGACTGACACTATTGTTAGACTGACACTATTGGTAGACTGACACTATTGGTAAGACTGACACTATTGGTAAGACTGACACTATTGGTAGACTGACACTATTGTAAGACTGACACTATTAGTAAGACTGACACTATTAGTAAGACTGACACTATTAGTAAGACTGACACTATTAGTAAGACTGACACTATTAGTAGACTGACACTATTGTAAGACTGACACTATTGGTAAGACTGACACTATTGGTACACTGACACTATTAGTAAGACTGACACTATTAGTAAGACTGACACTATTAGTAAGACTGACACTATTAGTAAGACTGACACTATTAGTAAGACTGACACTATTGGTACACTGACACTATTAGTAAGACCGACACTATTAGTAAGACCGACACTATTAGTAAGACTGACACTATTAGTAAGACTGACACTATTAGGAAGACTGACACTATTAGTAAGACAAACAGCCAAATTATACAACAGTCGAAAGTCTACCAGAGAAATGAGGCAGTAAAGACTTATTTACACGCTCGTAAACCTTAGAGTAAGAGGGACACACACACAGGCACCACCAAACACAGAAAGTGGTGACCAGCAAAGGGAGGGATAGGGTGGGAGATGGTGGTGATTGGGTGGGGGATGGGATGAGGAATGGTGGTGATTAGGTGGGGGATGGGATGAGGAATGGTGGTGATGGGGCGGGGGATGGTGGTGATGGGGCGGGGGATGGTGGTGATGGGGGATGGTGGTGATGGGGGGGGGGATGGTGGTGATGGGGCTGGGGATGGTGGTGATGGGGCGGGGGATGGTGGTGATGGGGCGAGGGATGGTGGTGATGGGGCGGGGGATGGTGGTGATGGGGGCGGGGGATGGGGGGGGGGGATGGTGGTGATGGGCGGGGGATGGTGGTGTTGGGGCGGGGAATGGTGGTAATGGGGAAATGTGGTTGTAGAGGGGGAGTAGTGAAAGTGATCGTTAGAGACTGTGGTAGTTGCGATGGCGTAGGGGCTGTAATGGTGATATATATATATATATATATATATATATATATATATATATATATATATACTTCATTTTTAGTTCCATTTAACACGCGCGACTTTGAACATATAATCAACGACCTCACCAGCAAGGAATCGAACCCTCGACCTACTGGGTGGCCCTAGGGAACGCTTACCGGCTAGCCCACAAGGACACTAAAAGCAGTTCTAGACTCTGTTATATTTCGATGAACAGGCTTTGTGTGAAATATAACCGAGTCTAGAACTGCTTTTAGTGTCCTTGTGGGCTAGCCGGTAGCGTTCCCTAGGGCCACCCAGTAGGTCGAGGGTTCGATTCCTTGCTGGTGAGGTCGTTGATTTTATATATATATATAATATTATATATATATATATATATATATATATATAATATATATTATATATATATATATATATATGCAAGTAAATCACTGTAGGTGCGCGTGATCTAGGTATATGCTGATAACCACCAGGAAAGAAGAAAACACGAATTTCCCAAGCGCTTTCGTGTACTCACCCCTGAAGATGTGAATTACACGAAAGCGCTTGGGAACTTCGTGTTTTCTTCTTTCCTGGTGGTTATCAGCATATATATATATATATATATATAATCCTGACTGATAATTCTGAAAGTTAGATAATTTGTTTTCGAGCTTGTGCACACTTTCGCAGAAACACAAATGTATGTGTGTACATTATTCCGCATGCGTGCCTCTTGTGGTCTTTAGGCAAACATACAAGTTACACAAAACGTGCTTCATCCAAACGTCGTCGTGACGTCACACATCTTCCAATCACCCGAGCCTCAACCTTGGTCAACAACCAATGACAGCTATCAAGAGGCAACAAGAATCTACACTGCCAATCACCAATGACGTCACACATATTTGCAGACCTTTAAACCTGACCTCACAGATGTAAACGGTTCATGTCAACCTTCAATATCATGTCAGATATCTCGGCCACTGACAGCCGTAACCTATGTGTTGTGAGACATGTCACTGACCATGTTTACCGACTCGCAAAACGACGACCAGCATCACAGTAATCAAGGCCAACCTATTACATATAGAGTACCAACACACTAATAATTCTTTTGTTAATTACAAGAGAGGTGTAATTAAATAATTTCTCCTGAACAACAGTGACATCAAACATGCCAATTAACCGGTCACCTCCCGCTCATGCCAACCGTCACACTCTACAGAACTAACTATCGTTGATCGAGGTAATCTAAGGCATTACACGGAGCCCATCACAGACTGCGGTTAAGCAACTTCAGACATAAAGAACAATTTCCTTCCTCAGCGGGTCAACGGAGGTGAAACAATGGGTCTATTAAGCCCCGCCATTGAAGAGGGAGGGGGTTGAAGAGCTGCCATTACAACCACTGCAAATAACTACATGAATACGAGGAAAAATGGGACAAAAACGAGGGGGAAATGGGCTAGTCTGTGGTCTGAATGTGTAATTATGTCTGTGTGTTCCCCGCAGCGAGCGATTCAGGGGCCTCTCTACCCCCTACCTGCCGGGTGCAGTGAGGAAGTCTTAGTACAGGTGGCTCCTCGGGTGAGTTGAGGGGAAACACGAAGTTCATTGTCGGGAATGTTGTAGTATGTGGGGAAAGTGTTTTATTTTATGACGAGTGTGTGAGGGAAGGGAAAATGAAAGAGAAAGATGGTTGATATCGATGCATCACTGAGATTGAGTAACAGATGTAGAAACTGCCAGACATACGAAGATGAGTGAAAGTGTGAGAGATGTACAAAAAGACAGACAAATGACAGACAGGCAGACAGACAGACAGAAATGTAAAATATCGTCGTCTTTTACTGGGCCTGGAAGCACCACAGCAAAGCATAAAAACAGAGACTCATCGTCTTCCGGCATGACTCCTTTACTGGTGGTGTTCCGACAGAAAATAAACACTCCTTAACCCAACCTATTTGTCTTTCAATTTTCTTTACCTCTATGGCTTTAATTATTAAGATAATCAACGTTCTTTACCTATACTAACCTCTCTCTTGTTAATGGGGTCCAAGAACGATCTCAATTCCACAACAAACACTGGGACAAGATTCTACACATACTAGCGGGCATTGGTCAAGAGACAGATGGTATAAATGATCTCTGATGTTCATAAGATTTTGTTTTTCCATTGTGTTCTTTTATGTTTGAGTGAGTCTAAAATAGTCTTATCATCAAGTACCATCATACATTAACACACATACACATACATGTGCGCACACCTACACACGCAAACGCACTAACACAATTAAACACACACATACACACATTCATCGAACCAGCTACAGTCAACCTATATATTTTATCCAGAAATTGGCGTTCCAGGGTAAATCGACAGAGGACCGCCTAGTCTGGTGATCTAAATATTGCGTGATGCAAGACACACCGGCCAGCACACTCACGGCCACCGACACAGCAAACTTCCCTCTTCCCATGTTTAAGTTGAGCCCAGATTCTCAAAGGTTCGTTAGCTGAATTATCTTGTAAATGGAGATGTAAGAACCCGACTCACTGGTTCCATTGCTCTTCCATGGCGAGTACACTGTAACCAAATAACTTCTCTTATTACCATTTATTGAGACATTTAGCGTATATAGGTTAGGTTAGGTTAGGTCAGGTAAGGTCAGGTCAGGTCAGGTTGCTGGACATTGGTAGCAAATACAGGAATCAATTTTGTCTTCAATAGAGTTAATAACGAGGTGGAAACTCCGACAGTTACAGTACACACAGACTACAGCTGAAGGTTGCTAAGGGTGGTCGAGCCCTGGCCTTTCACCACTGTGACTTGGGTTCGATACTTTCTTGGGAAGGGTGTGAAAAGGGTGTTAACCAGTAGGGTGTGTCAATTTAGGGGGTGAACTGGCTAAATTGAAAATCGAGTAATTTGGTAGCAATTTATTGTAGTCTTTAAGCATGCAAAACAATATTCTGGCATAAATTTTTTTTTATAATAAGTCCTACCTACATCAAATGGATTTTTAAATGTACATATTTGTGAATTTATAACATAACCAGCGTTTGCACACATGTTACTGTTTCAAGTTTCAAATTATTATATTTTATTATCCGTAGTCTATTTGAAAGTAACCAATGCCTTCATACTCTCTTTGCTTTGGTTTCTTGTCATCAGTAGTCTGCTTGCTATTTGTGCTTTGATGTAACCTTCTCGCCTCTCGTGGCTGTAAACATGGCCCGCTGCTTCTGTGACCATTTTCACACATCTCTCCACACTTTGAGTGTGGGAAGGCCACTTCGGCACCTGCATTGGAGTCTCTTTAAGGTTTCTCAATTCTTGGCTAGTTAGACTTGTTGTCAATGGTGGCTCTAAGACTTCCAAACTCAAGTCAACCAATTCTGACAATTTGGTGGCATTGACGTTTATTGGGGGAACTTTTCTTGAATGAAACGAACAGTCTCCCAACTGGTCGTCATCTATTAGCGTTCCTCTAATCTTTAGAATGACTTCTACAGCCTCGGTTCGGAGATTGGTACATTGACTGCAAAGCATTGCTTGCAAAACTGCTTCTGATCGAGCATACCAAGCGGACCTTCTTGCCACAGGTAACACGATGTCCCTCACTACCTTCCTCTGTGTTCTTACTAGCTGCAATTGAAACAAAAGGTGATTGGGCCCATCCACCCACATAGGATTAAGTTTCACACTAAACCACTGGGGAAGATAAACTCCAATAATAAATTCAACAATTAACCTCAAATTCTTCAGCACTTTGCCCTTCAATTCGTGTTTGGAAATCCAAATCCTGCAGAAACGAAGAGCTGTAGTTAACCAACGGCTGTGACTGACAGGTCCAATCTCCAAGAGAGCCAATGACTGAGGCACTTCTCCTGATCTTATTGCTTGGGCAATACGATAAGCATAGGATTGATCTGTGCTGAGATCTTTGATGACTCCTTCAGACAACGCCGGAAGGGGAGGGCCAACTTCGACCTTTGGAAAGGTTGTATTTATTTCTAGTTGTGTTGCTTCATCCAGCATGATGCCAAGGGGACCTGACCACTTGTTGTTGCTCTTTGTAGGACCATCAAGTTCCTGGATGAGATGACGAAGAGGTAGCTCGCCTGTATGTAAATCACATACAATCCAAACAAGTCTTCTTCCTAGTTTTTTCTCTAAATGCGTCATTACACCCCCCTGCCATCCGGTGTTCACTGCAGTTGAATCTCCACCAACAGCCTGCAGTGAACTGCCAAGTCCTCTCTCCTGAACCCAACATAAAATATGATCAGCAATGACCTCTGCATGTTTCTTCCCTTCTACTTCAGTTTCGGGAGCAAAGTGAAACAAAAACCGACCACCAGGCTCAGAACAGACAGAGTAGTGTTCTTCTTTGATGAGACCTGGAAACTTTCTGTTCACTCCCTCTACTTCTAGCAAAACTTTTGTGTCATCTATTCTTCCATCAAACAAAAGACAGGAGAGCCCTCCCTCGCTTAAATCTTTTTCATGCTGATCAGATATTTCCTTCATTATTTTTTCTTGTGCTCTTCTAATTTTATTATGATCTATCACCAAAGATACATCCTCTCGGCTGATGAGGCCTGCATCTATCCAAGCGGCAGTTGCAATTTCTGCAGCCTCACGAAGTCCAGCATGGTGGCGAATACTAGCTAAAGCAATGTTTGAAATATTTCTTGTGTTGTATTTCATTTTCTTTGGTAAAGGTTCAGATGGCTCTTTGGAACTATCATCTGATGTTGCTTCCTGTTCATCAGAAGAACTATCAAAGAAGTGATAAACATCTTGACACAGCTCTTCCTCTCTTTGGATGGCTTCTTCACTCTTCATTTTCTTCTTTTGTTCCCTCTCTCGGATTTGTTCTCTCTTCTTGGCATTAGCAATCTGCTTCTTTGTTTCTGAATAATCTATTGAACCCATTTGCATACTTCCTTGGCCTTCTGCCTTTGTCCTCTGTGCCTTTATAAATTCAAGCTCTAAAACAGGGATCTTCTTTTCACGAGGACAACCACAATCAATGTGGGAATTATTTTCTCTCTTACCTGAGTGAGAACAGTTGGATTCAGAACATAATTGTATGGAGCACTTGCAGGTCAAAATGTCAAACAGAGTATCAAGTGTGTGCAGAAATTCATTTTTCCTGGCCAAGTTTCCTTTACCAAGTGATGTTTCAACTGCTTTGTGCCATAATTTCGTTAGTTTTAGCTCAATAGTTCGACACTGATTAATCACAGGTGGTTTGAATAGTGCATTAGCTTTTGTCCATTGATGCAGAAGAGGGACTATCATGTCATTTATGAGTTCTTTATCTGTATAGTTCCTTCTGTCCTTTGCATTTTTTTCTCGAAGGAGTAACCCTAATCTTAGCATGTCTCTCACTGTTGGAAGTTCTGATACAGGAAGCTCCTTCCCTTTACCAACTAGCAGGCTCAAGTGGGTTGACAACTGACTTCTTGTCTTCAATTTTGACATCTTCACACTATCTGACAAATAGAAAAATATTTCAATGTTTCATAATTCAATTGTTGTTTCAAAAAATATCAATTTGTTTATCAAAAATGCTGTAACAGAAATAACATAATAATTTCTTAGAACATAATGTTTTATACAATGATATAAGTAACTGCGACAATCAATATGCCCTACTTACAATAATTAAAATGTAGAATTCGTCTGGTAGAGTAGGTGCAAGTGCAATGAGAGCAAACCACCGTCTATGATATCTAGAAGGAGAGTGAGCCGGGCGCCTTATCCTCACGCTTGGTACAAGTCAAAACAAGAATTAAACTGTCCCACACGGAGAGCCTGTTCATGTTCATGTTCTGACATGCATATTGTACACAAGCTATAGAACCATAAAATACTCCATAATCCATATGCTTACATGAGATTAGTTAATATCAAGTGAATAATTCTAATCAAGTCTCATTAATTTGTTGAAATACTGATATTTGAAACTTTAAGGTATAATTGATGTAGGTGAGGGTTATTTCAATTCATTTTTGTTTGCTAATCTCAAGCTTAGACATAAAGAGGCACAATATTTTGACTACCAAATTTGATTTTTAACATGTTGACAAAATTGACACACCCTATTAACCAGTATACCCTTACCAAACATGACAGGTTTTCTCCAGGTACTCCGATTTCACCCTGTACTAACTAGCACTGGATCTATATGGGATGCCCTCATATGACCTTGAAGAAGACCAGCTAGTCATAATTGACGAGAGCTATACAGTATATATAAAAAAAAGCTGTTTCCGATCAAAATTACAAATGGATGCCAATTCTTTAGAGACAGGAGAAGAGCTTGTGGTCTTTTGATAGGGCAAGAGAGAATTGGTTTAAATTGTTACGTCAATATATCCATCGAGGAGTCACTACCGCCTGTCTCTGGAGGCTTTGTTAGGTAAGACTACAAAATAAACTGTGTATACGAAATGTAATTTAACCCCAACACACAACACACACCGAGGTTGACTACACACGCATAATCCTCATTAATCTCCCTTTTTCCCACTGACTTATAAAATAACATAATTTCATTTGTGAAAGTGAAGGAAAACTGGACAAAAGCTAACGGAGAAAAATCAAATGACGAAGCATAAACTATTTCACACATCTTGTAGACGACGACCTGTGTGGACGAGGTGAAGGTGTTCAAACGAGCCCTTAACTGGGGTCATGAAACGGGTCTATACCAACGAGTGTAATGAATAACCTAACACAGCCATAGTTTGTTTACACTCCCCGGTGATGGATTCCTTCTTATCTATAATTCACGATTTCTCTTCATATATTTTTACCAGTGTATTCAACCGTGTATTAATAAATCTCCAATCCTACAGAAATAAGTCTACGTACTACAGCTTTGGCGATATACAACATACAAAGGATGTTTAACATTTGAGTCGGTGGTTGAATCCCTCACATGGCGTCAATGTGGTCTGAATCTGTTGCACAAAGGCACTCACATCACCCACTCACTCGCTCCCTCAGGCTAAGGTGGCAGCCCTCACAAGAAACGATAACTCTGGCCGCCGCTTCCAATCATCTGGAAGACGAGGTAAACAAGAGCCAAACTTGTTAAAAGGGAAGATAACCCAGAGGGGAAGTTGAGAGCCCTTTGGCATAACACGGGAGGGCGCGCTGTTGCCTCATACCAATTTCTTGAATGTCACATCTTCAAACGGGCATAAGACGGCGGCGAGTTTCCTCTCTTCCTTCCTCTTGTAGTTTGTTTCTCTCACATCAAGTGTGTGTGTGTGTGTGTGTGTGTGTGTGTGTGTGTGTGTGTGTGTGTGTGTGTTCTTATTCGTGTGTGTATTCTTATTCGTGTGTTTGTTTGTGTGTTTGAGATAATTATTTAATCGACACACACACACACACACACACACACACACACACACACACTACACTTTGTCAGTTCGATATAAAATTCAGTTCAATTACTGTACATGACAAAATCTGACAGGCTGTTCTCCATAATACACCGCACACACGTCATACATCGGCTGTCCATACTTATGCGGGAAAGAAGGAAGGAAGGAAGGAAGGAAGGGAGGGAGGGAGGGAGGGAGGGCAATTATTGAGAATATAGTAATTTTCCTAATAATTTATCACATAACAGTAATATCAAGAATATTGTTAAACGAAGTATCTGAATTCTGTTTGGTCCACACGTGTCCTTGCTTGCATGTGTTACCATTATGTATATACAATAATAATAATAATAATAATAATAATAATAATAATAATACAGATTTCAATATAATTCTTCCAAGGACAATACGAAATAAAAACAAATAATTGTAAAGCAAAAAGAAAACACAATGAATAAAAAAACACGAATAATTAACAAAGAAAACAAAAATAAACAAGAAAAATGACAAGACAAAAACAACAAAGAAACTGAAGTAAGATAACAGGAAGAAGAAGACGAAGGAGGAGGACAAAAATAATAATAAAATCTAATAAATAAAAATTAAATCACTCGCCCTTTCCTTAGTCACTCGAACAAATCCATCAGAGGTCAAGTCAGGTCAGGAGAGAGTTACCTGTGCACCCTATTCCCCTCTTACCTTAATTACATTTACATACCAATACCTTCACCTCCAGCAAGTATTGAGGGCAGAGATAGAGTACAACTTTTATATCTCTCTCTCTCTCTCTCTCTCTCTCTCTCAGGTCAAGTGTGTTTAGGTCGCAGAGGTGGGGGTGAGGAGAGAGAGAGAGAGAGAGAGAGAGAGAGAGAGAGAGAGAGAGAGAGAGAGGATACAGAAGTAACACATAACCACCATCACTACTACCAACATCACCCCCATCATCACTATAACTACCACCACCAGTTCATCACCATCTCCTCTTTCATCACCACTACAACCACCACCACCCCAGACCCTCCCCCCCACTCTACAACCACCACCACCCCAGACCCTCCCCCCCCACTCTACAACCACCACCACCCCAGACCCATCCCCCCCACTCTACAACCACCACCACCCCAGACCCTCCCCACCCACTCTACAACCACCACCACCCCAGACCCATCCCCCCCACTCTACAACCACCACCACCCCAGACCCTCCCCCCACTCTACAACCACCACCACCCCAGACCCTCCCCCCCACTCTACAACCACCACCACCCCAGACCCATCCCCCCCCACTCTACAACCACCACCACCCCAGACCCTCCCCCCCCACTCTACAACCACCACCACCCCAGACCCTCCCCCCCACTCTACAACCACCACCACCCCAGACCCTCCCCCCCACTCTACAACCACCACCACCCCAGACTCTCCCCCCCACTCTACAACCACCACCACCACCCCAGACCCTCCCCCCCACTCTACAACCACCACCACCCCAGACCCTTCCCCCCACTCTACAACCACCACCACCCCAGACTCACCCCCCCCACACTACAACCACCACCACCCCAGACCCACCCCCCCACTCTACAACCACCACCACCCCAGACCCTCCCCCCACTCTACAACCACCACCACCCCACACCCTCCCCCCCCCACTCTACAACCACCACCACCCCAGACTCTCCCCCACTCTACAACCACCACCACCCCAGACCCACCCCCCCCCACTCTACAACCACCACCACCCCAGACTCTCCCCCCCACTCTACAACCACCACCACACCAGACCCACCCCCCCCCACTCTACAACCACTATTATCACCTCCCCTCTCCCCTATCCGGAAGCAATAATCGATATAATCACGGACAACAAAGGTCGACAGAACCAACACGGACATTTAAGTTGGTGTACGTGTTGAGGTAAACTTGGCGCCTTTACCCATTAGGGTCTGGCTGGGCCTACGTCTCCACCCAAGAAAAAATGCCACTGTAATTAAACTTTGCATATTGGCGCCACTTGGTCACGAGAGAGAGAGAGAGAGAGAGAGAGAGAGAGAGAGAGAGAGAGAGTGTTTGTGTGTGTGTGTGTGTGTGTGTGTGTGTGTGTTATTGTCGTGGGTGTGTGTTATTGTCGTGGGTGTGTGTTATTGTCGTGGGTGTGTTATTGTCGTGGGTGTGGTTACGACTGTTAGTGTTTATATGGTAATCTTGCAGTTGGCTTGGTCGCTGTACAGTAGATGTATGTATGCATCAATGTATGAATATATGTATGATAACCTATATTACATGTATAATGTCCTTCGTACTTCGTAATAACTCCATTACATATGCACTAATATATCAAGTGAACTAATAATACTGTTTATCTATATATATATTTATTTTTCTTTAAACATATATTTTATCAATTTCTGTCAACATTAGCAACATGGCCAAAAACATCACACAGCTGCTTGTTGATGTAAGGCGAAACATCCGCTGCCAGATCCACGAACGCTGCGCTATGTAAATAAACATTGGCTATCTCCTCCCTGGTCCCTCACACTGCGGCCAATTTATGTCACTTCCTCAGTATCTCTCTGTTACGTAATCCTTATCGTTCATATTATAAGTCTAATTTACTCTCTCTTTCTTTCTCCTTCTTCTCCTCCTCTTCTCTCTCTCCCCCCCGATCCCTTGTTCCTCCCCCATATGCCTCCTAATCCTCTTATTTCGCCTTCCTTGTGCTCTTCCCCTTCCTCGACTTCTTCCTCTCCCCTTACTTCTTTCCTCTTAATTCCCCCATCTCCATATTCCGTTCTAATTCTCTGAACCCTCTCTTCCTCCTGCTTCAATTCTTCCTTCTTCTTCTTCTCGTTCATCCTGTCCTCTTAAATTCTACTCCCCTTAGTGTAGACCTCTCCTACACATACTGTACACCCTCAAATACACCCCTACACCAGAAAACACCCCTAAGTACACACTCTTCCCCTCCCTACACTGTCCCTCCTAACCCCACCCCCTGCCCTTCGTACCCATGACACACACGCACTTAACCTACATTTCAAAACAGTCGTATGCAAATTGAATTTCAAGGTGAAAATCATGTCTCCTCTTGGCCGGACACTGACAGACCCAAGTCCATCATTAGCTGGCGGAAACGGACGTGGACCGGACGAGAGACACGCCACTATTACTGAGAAAACTAACGTGGTGTCACACAGGATGATGCGTCGGACGTGTGTGTAGTGAATATATCGTGTGTGTGTGTGTGTGTGTGTGTGTGTGTGTGTGTGTGTTCTCTCACAACCTTTCACTCCCTTTCTCACATAATCCCTCATCCCACAATCCTCCACTCCCACAATCTTTCACAACCACAATCTTCCCCAATCACAACAATCCTTCACACCCTCACTGCCCACAATCCATCAGTCTCTCAACAAAAGACAAAATACTGGTGATGACAGGAATTTCCCTCAAAAGTTCTTCTGTGATGGAGATTTTTGTGGGAGGTCAGAATATGAATATCAAGAGAAGGAGATGCAACTCAAAATGCAAAATATTCAGGCGCAGTAAAAGATATTCGGGAGGCGAGGATGACTACAGGGGTCTCTCTCTCTCTCTCTCTCTCTCTCTCTCTCTCTCTCTCTCTCTCTCTCTGTCTCTCTCTCTCTCTCTCGAGGTGCCAAATATTCTAACGAGGGGGTTAAATATCTGGAATATTCCCACGCTTGAACCCAGAAATTCCGTATCGTGGCGTTCCCCCCATTAGGCTCTCACCCTTGAGGGAACATACCACAATAAAAATAACCATAATACTGGAAAAATTGTAATATTATTTGATTTAATAATAATAATAATAATAATAATAATAATAATAATAATAATAATAACACGTCATGAGCACACGTCTATATGACCCGGTAAGAACACATCATGAACACGTCTTTATGACCCGGTAAGAACACATCATGAACACACGTCTTTATGACCCGGTAAGAACACATCATGAACACACGTCTTTATGACTCGGTAAGAACACGTCATGAACACACGTCTTTATGACCCGGTAAGAACAAGTCATGAACACACGTCTTTATGACCCGGTAAGAACACGTCATGAACACACGTCTTTATGACCCGGTAAGAACACGTCATGAACACACGTCTTTATGACCCGGTAAGAACACGTCATGAACACAAGTCTTTAAGCTCGTCAGTGAGGTTGAGTAGGTGAAGCCGTAGAAAGAATAAGTTAAATCTTTCATGAGATGTCTTCAGTACAGGCAGGAGCTAGCGGACGGACGGAAGACAGACGAAAGGACGGACGGACGGACGGAGGGAAGACAGACAGACGGACGGACGGAGGGAAGACAGACGAAAGGACGGACGGACGGACGGAGGGAAGACAGACAGACGGACGGACGGACGGACGGAGGGAAGACAGACGAAAGGACGGACGGACGGAGGGAAGACAGACGAAAGGACGGACGGACGGAGGGAAGACAGACGAAAGGACGGACGGACGGAAGACAGACGAACGGACGGACGGACGGAGGGAAGACAGACGAAAGGACGGACGGACGGACGGAGGGAAGACAGACGAAAGGACGGACGGACGGAGGGAAGACAGACGAAAGGACGGACGGACGGAGGGAAGACAGACGAAAGGACGGACGGACGGACGGAGGGAAGACAGACGAAAGGACGGACGGACGGAGGGAAGACAGACGGACGGACGGACGGAGGGAAGACAGACGAAAGGACGGACGGACGGAGGGAAGACAGACGGACGGACGGACGGACGGAGGGAAGACAGACGAAAGGACGGACGGACGAGGGACGGACGGACGGACGGACGGAAGACAGACGAAAGGACGGACGGACGGACGGAGGGAAGACAGACGAAAGGACGGACGGAGGGACGGAGGGAAGACAGACGAAAGGACGGACGGACGGACGGAGGGAAGACAGACGAAAGGACGGACGGACGGAGGGAAGACAGACGGACGGACGGACGGAGGGAAGACAGACGAAAGGACGGACGGACGGAGGGAAGAAGGACGGACGGACGGACGGACGGAGGGAAGACAGACGAAAGGACGGACGGACGGAGGGAAGACAGACGAAAGGACGGACGGACGGAGGGAAGACAGACGAAAGGACGGACGGACGGAGGGAAGACAGACGAAAGGACGGACGGACGGACGGAGGGAAGACAGACGAAAGGACGGACGGACGGAGGGAAGACAGACGAAAGGACGGACGGACGGAGGGAAGACAGACGGACGGACGGACGGACGGAGGGAAGTCAGACGAAAGGACGGACGGACGGACGGAGGGAAGACAGACGAAGGACGGACGGACGGACGGAGGGAAGACAGACGAAAGGACGGACGGACGGACGGAGGGAAGACAGACGAAAGGACGGACGGACGGAGGGAAGACAGACGAAGGACGGACGGACGGAGGGAAGACAGACGAAAGGACGGACGGACGGACGGAGGGAAGACAGACGGACGGACGGACGGACGGACGGACGGAGGGAAGACAGACGAAAGGACGGACGGACGGAGGGAAGACAGACGAAAGGACGGACGGACGGAGGGAAGACAGACGAAAGGACGGACGGACGGACGGAGGGAAGACAGACGAAAGGACGGACGGACGGAGGGAAGACAGACGAAAGGACGGACGGACGGACGGAGGGAAGACAGACGAAAGGACGGACGGACGGAGGGAAGACAGACGAAAGGACGGACGGACGGACGGAGGGAAGACAGACGAAAGGACGGACGGACGGAGGGAGGGAAGACAGACGAAAGGACGGACGGACGGACGGAGGGAAGACAGACGAAAGGACGGACGGACGGAGGGAAGACAGACGAAAGGACGGACGGACGGACGGAGGGAAGACAGACGAAAGGACGGACGGACGGAGGGAAGACAGACGGACGGAGGGAAGACAGACGAAAGGACGGACGGACGGAGGGAAGACAGACGAAAGGACGGACGGACGGACGGAGGGAAGACAGACGGACGGACGGACGGACGGAGGGAAGACAGACGAAAGGACGGACGGACGGAGGGAAGACAGACGAAAGGACGGACGGACGGAGGGAAGACAGACGAAAGGACGGACGGACGGAGGGAAGACAGACGAAAGGACGGACGGACGGACGGAGGAAGACAGACGAAAGGACGGACGGACGGAGGGAAGACAGACGAAAGGACGGACGGACGGACGGAGGGAAGACAGACGAAAGGACGGACGGACGGACGGAGGGAAGACAGACGAAAGGACGGACGGACGGACGGAGGGAAGACAGACGAAAGGACGGACGGACGGAGGGAAGACAGACGAAAGGACGGACGGACGGAGGGAAGACAGACGAAAGGACGGACGGACGGAGGGAAGACAGACGAAAGGACGGACGGACGGACGGAGGGAAGACAGACGAAAGGACGGACGGACGGAGGGAAGACAGACGAAAGGACGGACGGACGGAGGGAAGACAGACGAAAGGACGGACGGACGGAGGGAAGACAGACGAAAGGACGGACGGACAGAGGAAGACAGACGAAAGGACGGACGGACGGAGGGAAGACAGACGAAAGGACGGACGGACGGAGGGAAGACA
This sequence comes from Homarus gammarus, assembly GCA_958450375.1. Lineage (NCBI taxonomy): Eukaryota > Metazoa > Arthropoda > Malacostraca > Decapoda > Nephropidae > Homarus > Homarus gammarus. The sequence goes on from CAUDMG010003923.1 coordinate 21,333, forward strand.
GACGAAAGAAAGGACGGACGGACGGACGGAGGGAAGACAGACGAAAGGACGGACGGACGGAGGGAAGACAGACGGACGGACGGACGGAGGGAAGACAGACGAAAGGACGGACGGACGGAGGGAAGACAGACGAAAGGACGGACGGACGGAGGGAAGACAGACGAAAGGACGGACGGACGGAGGGAAGACAGACGAAAGGACGGACGGACGGAGGGAAGACAGACGAAAGGACGGACGGACGGAGGGAAGACAGACGAAAGGACGGACGGACGGAGGGAAGACAGACGAAAGGACGGACGGACGGACGGAGGGAAGACAGACGAAAGGACGGACGGACGGACGGAGGGAAGACAGACGAAAGGACGGACGGACGGAGGGAAGACAGACGAAAGGACGGACGGACGGAGGGAAGACAGACGGACGGACGGACGGACGGAGGGAAGACAGACGAAAGGACGGACGGACGGACGGAGGGAAGACAGACGAAAGGACGGACGGACGGAGGGAAGACAGACGAACGGACGGACGGACGGAGGGAAGACAGACGAAAGGACGGACGGACGGAGGGAAGACAGACGAAAGGACGGACGGACGGACGGAGGGAAGACAGACGAAAGGACGGACGGACGGAGGGAAGACAGACGAAAGGACGGACGGACGGACGGAGGGAAGACAGACGAAAGGACGGACGGACGGACGGAGGGAAGACAGACGAAAGGACGGACGGACGGAGGAAAGACGAAGGACGGACGGACGGAGGGAAGACAGACGAAAGGACGGACGGACGGAGGGAAGACAGACGAAAGGACGGACGGACGGACGGAGGGAAGACAGACGAAAGGACGGACGGACGGAGGGAAGACAGACGAAAGGACGGACGGACGGACGGAGGGAAGACAGACGAAAGGACGGACGGACGGAAGGACGGACGGACGAAAGGACGGACGGACGGAGGGAAGACAGACGAAAGGACGGACGGACGGAGGGAAGACAGACGAAAGGACGGACGGACGGACGGAGGGAAGACAGACGAAAGGACGGACGGACGGAGGGAAGACAGACGAAAGGACGGACGGACGGACGGAGGGAAGACAGACGAAAGGACGGACGGACGGACGGAGGGAAGACAGACGAAAGGACGGACGGACGGACGGAGGGAAGACAGACG
>CAUDMG010003923.1:25000-70423 GCA_958450375.1 Homarus gammarus
AGTGTATTAGTTTAGTGCTGGAGTGTGGTTAGTTGCTTACTTGTAGTGACTTTAGGTTGGATCCATTACCAAGGTGAAACAATGGACAAATTTCTTTACGTCAATAATTGGTAGATCGTGTTCCGGGATATTAATTAGCCAGTGCTGTTGTTGAGTTGTCCGGTGTTCTTGGGTTATACTGGGTCATACAGCTCGCTATCTCAGGGTGTGGTTGTTGTGTTGGTGACCATAAATAAATTCACGCCTGGTAGCCTTGGTGCTGACCAGCATCCATCACGACAGGCGATCGTGATATAGTCTATGTCTGTAAGTATAATACATAACAGGATATATATATATACTGTATATATACGCAAGAAATATTAACATACAACCAGGATACAGTATAATTGCTTCCACCTAGAGCAGTGGGCGAACACCATGGGTCGGTGGCCTCGTTGTATCCGTTGTCTCACATGTTGTCATAACCCAACAAGCTAACCCCCCCCCCCCCCCGCGATATATTGAAGGTGTTCACTAATATAGACACGATCAAATTAGGAACAGCCATCAGTACCTACCAGAGTGTTTGTGTGGTGATGGTTGTGACCAGTGACCTGCAGGAGGCTCTGAGGGTCACCACACAGGTCACACTCCAGCTAGGTCAACACACAACTTGATACACTAATAACCAATATTATATATCGTCACCTTCAGAAACAATGATGTGAGTTATGCAGGTCGCTCTCGAAACAAATTTGTTTATATGCAAAACACTAACGCCAATCTATATTCACAAATTTCTATCAGTTATAGAAATCTCTCTCTTTATACAGAAGCAATCCCAGCAAAGCCGTGCGGATTGTACGACAACCTACAGCTCTATCGCTCACTTTAACACTTTGGCTCACACTAACTCTAGTTGAATACACTGATGTGAGTGAACCAAATAATGTTGGTATAATATGTTACGAGTGTGTGGGGTGACGTTTATATCCATGTTTCATTAGTGGTACACATGATAACGGTGACGGCAACTCATGTATGGTATTTATAAATGATTTATATCTTGATGTAGAGAGAGAGAGAGAGAGTCATCGACGCCTCAGGTAAACGCTATTTGCCCCCCCCCCCCACCCCCATTAATTGGCCGTGTGTTTGTGTGTCGTGGGCCTGACCTTTAAATGTCACCTGTACTACTTTAATTACTACGTGGGATGAGGAGGACGGGGGAGGGGGTAGTTTTCCCAGTGACGATAATTATTATTATTATATAATTAGTTTCAATTTAATAAAGTTATTAGTAATTAATTATAGTGTTATTACCCTGATGTGTGCTACGTTATAACAGCATAATATATCACTGGCTATATTTGATGTTGAAAATTAACCCCCTTTCTCTTCTTCTCTTTTATTCTATTCATTATTTGTTCGTCCCTTCTTCCTCTTTCTATTTATCATCCTTTTCCGCTGCCATCTTCTCTACCATTCCCGTACCTACTCCTCCTTCTCCTTTCTCTTCCTCCTCTTCTCTCTCTCTCATTGTCTCATTTAACTTCTCTTCTTATCTTTTCCTCTTTTTCTTATATTATAATCCTCTCTCTCTCTCTCTCTCTCTCTCTCTCTCTCTCTCTCTCTCTCTCTCTCTCTCTCTCTCTCTCTCTCTCATACACCTTTTCTGCCTCCCTCACTCACACACTCACTCTCTCCGCCTCCCTCTCTCCGCCTCACTCTCTCCGCCTCCATCTCTCCGCCTCCCTCTCTCCGCCTCCCTCTCACCAAAATGCAGATTAATACTGTGATGGAAACAACATTTTTGGACAGCGGGGAGAGAATCCGCCACGTCGAGGTGTTGTCAGGGTGTCTTATACAACTCCCGACGAAGGAGACGAAGGCGATTATGATAAAGGAGGACGGAGGAGAAATTAAGATGGACGTCTGGGAAAGGATATTAGGAAGAGGAGGAGGAGGAGGGAGAAAGAGGAAATGTGGAAGAGGAGGAGGAAAAGAAAGAGGAGGAGAGGGCATAAGCCATGATGAATAATGAGAAAAGCAAGACAATCATACGTTCACACACACACACACACACACACACACACAAACAGAAAATTAGGTGTATGTATGTATGTATGTATGTTGTGTGTGAGTAGTGCTGTATTCACCCGGGACTAAATATAACACAGCATCAGCAGTCTTCATTACACTCACATTACACTCAAGTTGTTTCTATTTTCAGGGTCAAAGGTCACATGTCACAGGTGGTCGTAGGTACACTGAAATACTCTTAATGTGTGTGACTCGATTTTTTTTTTATTTCCCTCCGTCACATATCAGCAGCGTATACAGAGATAGATCTGTACACACCATGTCGACCGTCTGTATATTTCGATATATTTCCTCCTTCCTGTGTCGTGCTTTCTAAAATTATACAAATATTTATGTCCATACATTTAAAATATACGGATGTCGCATATTGTATAGTTTTTTTTTTACGCCAGGGTTTTTATTTTCTACTTTCTATACTTTCGTGTTAATTACTACATGGTATTTATATTTTCGGATAGTTTCCTTTAGTTTTCAGGAGATTTTCTTTCAATAATTCCGAAACTGTTAAAGAATATCACTTTATACTTTCTATACTTTTCAAAATTTCCGCTGCAGTTTATTCATATAAGCCAACATTTTATACCGAAAACTTTCAACAGGTCCCAAAATCATGACGTCAAACACCTACAAAACCCAAGATATTCCTCCATAGTTTGTATACTTTTCCCAAAGTTTCCATAATGTCTCCAATACTTTTTCCAACATTTCCAAAACACACTGCAAACTTCTCTATAAACTTTCACCTTAGATGTTATCGTGTCTTTATGAACCATATTTCTTACACAAACTTTCATGACTTTTATATTTTGTTACTTTCTACGCTTCTACTAAATTATATATCACTTAATAATTTTGTCTTTCTCCTCCAGCCTGCATATTTAATGATACACACACACACACACACACACACACACACACACACACAAATAGATCAAACCCAACACGCTATGATACTTTATAAAAAATTCACCACCACACACCCCCCCAAAAAAAATATATCTCTCGCACCAACAGTACATTTTCCACCATACTTTTTTACCCCCCCCCCCCCCAGGAAAAAAAAATATATATATTTCCTTAGCAATACTTTCTATATATTTCCTCTCTTCGTCTCTCAAACTTTTCAAAACATGATATACTTTGAGGGCTGGGCGAGTCAGCTCAGGTCGGGTTTATCGGAAACTTGTCACTCGTTGGGATATTTTCAAGGGTAGTAGGAAATTTTGCCTCCCAACATACACCGGGTTATAATTTATGGATTTCGCTGGACACCGCCTCCTCCTACTCGTCCTCCTACTCCTTCTCCTACCCCTACTCCCCCTCTTTCTCCTCTTACATGTAGGGCACAAAGATGCAGATGTTTTCCCTCCCACCTCTTCTTCCTATCAAGGTGAGGAAAAGAGGGAAGGAGGCCAGGATGGAAGAAGGACAGCAAGAGTGAGGGAGAAGAGAGAAGTAGATAAAAAACTGATAGCCAGAGATGGTTAGAAGGAGGGATAGAAGAAATAAGGTGGAGAAGCATGATTAAAAACAAATGTGAATACAGGGAGGGAGAGAGGGAGGGTCGGCTGGACAGGATAAAGGGGAGGATATAAAGGAGAGAGAGAGAGAGAGAGAGAGAGATTTTAAACAATGGAAATGAAAAATCCAGATGCGCTTCTCTATATAAGAAGACAAATCAACCTCATAACGACATTAACGACCTACTTCTCAACCAGCCAATCAACTCACATTACGTCACGGCCAAGACACGCCAATCAGTACCCAAGGTGAAGATAATAGCTCAGCATACAGCATTACCTTACCTCTCCATCCCCCACTAAGGTAAGCAAAGATCAGCTGTTCCAACAATGTCAACAAAGATCAGCTGTTCCAACAATGTCAACAAAGATCAGCTGTTCCAACAATGTCAACAAAGATCAGCTGTTCCAACAATGTCAACAAAGATCAGCTGTTCCAACAATGTCAACAAAGATCAGCTGTTCCAACAATGTCAACAAAGATCAGCTGTTCAAACAATGTCAACAAAGATCAGCTGTTCCAACAATGTCAACAAAGATCAGCTGTTCCAACAATGTCAACTAAGATCAGCTGTTCCACTAGCGCCTAAAAAAACATCAACTCTCCCAAAATCATAAACCAATATCAGCTGTTCCACTAACGTCAACAAAGAACAGCTGACTCCACAAATGTAAACAGACAATAGGTGGCCCAATATCTTTAAACACAGATCAGCTGTTTCAACAATATCAACAAACGTCATCAGTTTCATCGCCAACAAAAGTCAACTGGTTATCCATTTGTCATCGATTGGCAGTAATAAAAGACAAGGTGATCCGAGCTTCTGATTGGTTTCTATTTTTAACTATGTCTACTCAACAAATCAATCACAGCTTCTCACACTTGTTTGTTTATATGATTGGGACAGTCTGTGTGTGTGTGTGTGTACAAAACTAAGACAATCTGGCCGCTAGTTTAATAAAGTCTTCTTCTTCTGACTCCTCATGTTCAACTATTTTTCTATTTTTGTTTTGTTTTTCTTCCCGACTTCAACACTTCAGATTACCGCGCTGATGCCTTTCTGATATTCCTCTACACCTTCCCCTTATTAACCTTCTTCTACTCCCGCAGTATCTAAAACACCTGAAGGAAAATATTGACCCAACTCTCTCTCTCTCTCTCTCTCTCTCTCTCTCTCTCCTCTCTCTCTCTCTCTCTCTCTCTCACACATATATCCACGCAACACCTCTCTTAACTCACTCTTCCCACTCCATCACCACTCATTTCTTCTCCCCCTACACCACTCGTAAGGGCCTCTACACCTCTCCAACACCCTCTCACTCCTCCCTCTCCATCACCTCTCTACATCACACCTACTCTAACCCCCTCTTAGACGACCCTTCAAGTATCGGTCTTCTCCAAAACTACTCCAGCTGACACCCTCCTTCAAACTTGGTATTTACACACACACACACACACACACACACACACACATCTCGGGTGCTGCCATGCTAAGGGGTGAGGGGGGGATAAGGGAGGATGAGGAGGGTAAGGAAGGATAAGGACGGTAGGAGGTAAGGGCAGGGGGTATAGGTGGGGATAAGGAGGGTAGGGGTGAGGGAGATAAGGAGAATAGAGGGTAAAGGGAGTTTAAAAGAAGGGTGGTCTGTTACCTATTTTTAATCTCCCTGGTTTAAAAACTTTCACCCTTCAAGAGGAAATAAATTAAATGAATGAATGACTGAATGACAGTAAATTTTAAATCTTTTTTTTTTAGTCGAGGAAAGTTTTAATTAGAGGTTACGGACTCGAGGCGAGGAAACAAGTACTTAATTCCTATACTTTTTTCCCCTAAGCCTAATATTACTGTACACAACCAGGTCTAAAAATAAACCCTGAAAACAGTATACGGAAATAAATGAAGAATTTTTTAGTATATTAATTTTGACAGAGTTAATTAAACCTTCAAGATAATGTCTGTGTTTTATTGATCTTTTCCTCGCTTATTTTAAATCATCAACTAACGAAATAGTTTAAAGGAAAACATAAACACTGACTAGGATTATAAACAAGAATAATACTATCTGTACATTGGAAAAAGCCAAATTTTTACTATTAAAATTCTCTCTCTCTCTCTCTCTCTCTCTCGTCATTGCCTTAAGGTCTCACCTATGATGTCAGAGAGAGAGAGAGAGAGAGAGAGTAGGTGATGAAATACAAGAGGAACGTGAATGGGAAAGAAACTGTTTACAAAGTAAAATAAGGCGTCAAAACAAGGACTGGAGGACACTGATGAGGGGGAGATGGAAGAGAACAGCTTGATGGAGAGGAGGAGAGACATGGAGAAAGAAGATGGACGGGATGACAATAGGAAAGTCAAGTAAAGGATGAGATGAAGAAGAAGTTGTAGAGGTAAACGTCGTATTATATATTCTCCATATTCCTGCAGTCTTCTTCACTACACACACAAACACACGCATTACTCTCCAGGAAGTCTTGGGTTCACCTTCTAATACTCTCCTTCTTGCATCCATTATATAAAAGCTTCGCCCTGTGTAATAATTTCGCCACACCGTTACCTCTGCCTGGTCCAGCCTTCTTAGACACTCTTCTCTCTCTCTCTCCTTAAATTTATCAAGTATTTTCTTTCCCTGTTTTCATCTTCCCTGAGGTTCATCATTGATCCAGGTGTCAATAAATCCTCTCACCGATCGATATATATATACACACTAGTATACAACACAAGATGAGGAATCATTATACTTACAGACACGGCATAAACTGGGTGGCAGACACACATAACACACACTCACCTGAAACAGAGAGAAAACTTGTTATCAGGGAGAAAGTTTCTTTGTCAAACTACTAGGGAGTGTAAGAAAGTCACTTAGTGTGAAAGTTATACTGTGTCTACACTGTGAGTTTCGGAAGTAATGTCCTGCAGAAAGTCAGGGAGGTGGAGGATGGTACTGTGGGTGACACATGTCCTCATGGGGTTTGTTGTGTAAGATAATAGTGAGAAAATTGTGTTATTTTGTGAAAGTATCGCCTTCTGGAGTATCTTACCTGGAGGCTAACAGTGGAAACAGACAAACTCGCTATACACATAAAGTAATAGAGAACATGAACTAGGGATCACTAGGCCGGAATACACCACACCTACACCTACACCTACACCACACCTACACCTGTTCCACACCTCCTACACCTACACCACACCACACCACACCTGTTCCACACATTCTACTTCACACCTCTTACACTACACCACACCACACCTACACCTGTTCCACACATCATACACCACACCTCCTGCACCTACACCTGTTCCACACCTCCTACACCTGCACCACACCACACCTACACCTGTTCCACACATCCTACACCGCCACCACACCACACATACACCTGTTCCACACATCCTACACCACACCACCTACACCGCCACCACACCACACATACACCTGTTCCACACATCCTACACCACACATCCTACACCTGCACCACACCACACCTACACCTGTTCCACACCTCCTACACCTGCACCACACCTACACCTGTTCCACACCTCCTAAACATGCACACCATCACACCACATCTACACCTGTTCCACACATCCTACACCACACCTCCTACACCTACACCTGTTCCACACCTCCTACACCTGCACCACACCTCCTACACCTGCCTGGGCCACCATATGCGTACAACGTTCAGGATATAATTATATATATCAGCGTCGTTTGATGTTACTCGCTGCTGAAAAAAAATGAGCGATAAACTTATCTCATTAACTCTCACCAGGTGGGAAAATTCTCGTTTTCTATGTCAACAAACACTTATAGGGGAGACTCGTGTGCAGCCATACAGAAAACGCGTTAATGGAATTCTTGAAGGAGAGTTGGTATATACTGCACTTTTCTGGGACACCCTATATAGAAGCAGACAATAATACAATTTTAATGTAATAAATTCAAGAATGTTAAGTAATGAAAATCACAATAAAATCATAAGAGTAAAGGAGTGGAACAGAAAGTCAATCACAGTACAAGTGCCTTTACCTAAGAAGAGAACAGTAGGTGGGCAGGGGGCTGACACACACACACATACACCGCCTCACACATTTACGTCAGGCAAGTGGTAACACAGCCGCGGGGGGGGGGAAGAAAAGGGTGAGTAAGACCTCTAACCTAACTCCAGGATATTTCTCCAGGCTCAAGGAACTGATGTGGAGTATGACAGGTCACACTCCAGCAACACACCAGTAGGTATACCAAAGACACATTATTAAAACAAAAAATAAATAAAATATAATAATAAATAAAATAAAAGATTTCAAGAGGAGAATTAATAAGTCATTGAGTGGTGGACCGGATAGATGGACTTTTTATAATAATTTATTGACAACACGATAATATACAATGAGGTGTTTGTTATTTGGGCTGTTTATGCTGTACACAGAAAATGACAAGTACTGATGGGGTAACTGTACTAAACGTGAATCTCAGCTCCTTTACCGCATACGTGACATTTAAACAACACTCATCATATCTCTCTCTCTCTCTCTCTCTCTCTCTCTCTCTCTCTCTCTCTCTCTCGATCTTTCTGTCAGTTTTTTCCTTCCTATACAAACATGGTGATAAGCAGGTACAGACACATTCTCTTGAACTGTTAACCCATCATTACAGCTTAACTTTGTGTGGAGAGAGAGAGAGAGAGAGAGATAAACAAACGAGGGGCGAATCGAATAAGGATAGGAGAAAAGGGGTCAAGTTTCCTCCTCTTTAGTGACGTCCTATGGCCAAAGGGGGAAACAGGGGAACTTGGATCTTAGCCAACCCCTTTCTAGTATCACCTCCTCCCCCCCCCCCCGTTCCACCCAGTACTACCCCCTCCCCCCTCGACACCCAATACCACCCCCTTCCCCTCCGCCACCCAGTACCACCCCCTCCTCCCCCCAGTACCACACCCTCCCCTCCCACCAACATCTCTCTAGTCCTTTCTTCCCCCAGGATTATCTTCGCCTTACAATAACGCCTCCTCTTTCTTTCCCAGTATTAACAATAGTAATCGCTCCATTTTTTCCCATAGGATTACCTGGGCCTTGTAATTAACCCCCCCCCCCCATTTTTTCCCAAGGATTGATTTCATTTTTCCCTCTTATTTTATTTTCCTGGAATTATCTTAAAAAAAATTTCCATATGCTTGACTTTAAGTGGGTTTTTTCTTCATATTACTCCTTAGTTTTTTCGAGATTTTTTCCTATTTTTATATTTTTGTCGTATTTTCAAATTTCTAACATTCTCTCTATCAGGTTCTAAGACACTACTAATATGCTATAGGTTGTCCTGGGAATCAAACACACCATTAACGAAATCTTTATACGCCATAAGAACTTAAGGAGTCTGCAATAGGCCGGTTGGCCTGTGCATGGCAGCTCCTGTCGAGAGTTACTACCACTCTCTATCATCCATGAATCTATCTAGCCTCCTTTCAAAACTTTCCAGCGTTCCAGCGCTTACTACAAAGTTGCTAAGCTTGTTCCACTCGTCCACCACCCTATTTGTGAACCAGTTCCTTCCTATTTCCCTCCTAAACCTAAACTTATCCAACTTAAATCCGTTGCTCTGAGTCCTATCCTGCTCGGATATTATAAGAACTTTATCTATATCCCCTTTATTGATTCCTTTCACCCACTTAAATACTTCTATCATATCTCCCCGCACTCTTCGTCTTTCCAGGGAATGCAAGTTAAGTTTCTTTAACCTATCCTGATATAGTAGGTTTCTAAGTCTCGGAAATATACTAGTGTTTATAATGTTAATAGAAAGAGAATACTAGTGTTTATAATGTTAATAGAAAGACAATACTCGTGTTTATAATGTTAATAGAATGAGAATACTAGTGTTTATAATGTTAATAGAATGAGGATACTAGTGTTTATAATGTTAATAGAATGAGAATACTAGTGTTCATAATGTTAATAGAAAGAGAATACTAGTGTTTATAATGTTAATAGAAAGAGAATACTAGTGTTTATAATGTTAATAGACAGAGAATACTAGTGTTTATAATGTTAATAGAATGAGAATACTAGTGTTTATAATGTTAATAGAAAGAGAATACTTGTGTTTATAATGTTAATAGACAGAGAATACTCGTGTTTATAATGTTAATAGAATGAGAATACTAGTGTATACACCTGAGCGTCAACACCACAGACTTTCACGCACCCGTTGTATACAGTACACCTGAGCGTCAACACCACACCTACACCAGCTTTCTTAACCTAACCAACACAATTTTCTTTACTTTTTCATCATTTTGGTGAAGATGTTGTCGTAGTTTGGTCTTATAATTTATCATTGTCTTCTTCACACCATCATCATCGTCATTGCCTCTCCTCCCAACCATCACCATCTCTCCCTCCTCCTTCTTCTCTCCTCTTCCTCCTACCACCATCATCATCATCTACCCCCCTTCCCTCCCTCTTACCACCTTCCCCCCTCACACTCGTAATGGCTGGCTTCCTGTATAACCAACAAATGAAGGAAGGAAGGAAGGAGGGAGGGAGGGAGGGAGGGAGGGAGGGAGGGAGGGAGGGAGGGAAGGAAGGAGAGAGGGAGTGAGGGAAGGAAGGAGGGAGGGATTGGAGGAAGGAAGAAGGAATTGGGGGAGGAATAAAGTGGACAACAACAATAACATGAGTGATTTGGTGATTTAGTTCTCTCGGGGATAAATCAAACCTTACGTCACGAGTCGAAATTCTTAACACAACAAATTACTAGAACTTAATATCAATACATCTCTAACTATTTAACTGTTAATGACCTCCTGTGTGTATAGTTAATAAAATCTAGAATACCTGCTAACCTAACCTAATCTAACCTCGGCTTCCCAATTAGTGTTAGGGTGATTAATCTTCAGGTGAAATAAGCTGGAGTGGTTTGATTCGGTATATCAATAGATTAAAGAGGTCAAGAATGTTAAAGAATAATAACTTTAATTTTCCTCCCAAATGAATAAAATAAAATGTATTTAGATGATCCATTAATACAACAAAAAATGGACGCTTCAAAAAAAAATCTTGTTAAATTTTCCCCCTAACGCTCTAACTGATAAGACAACGTTCCGTATCTAAATGCCTCACTAAAATACGACACAAAGATGGATTATCACACGTACGTCAATTTCATCCCTAACTGCTGATGTGAGAACGTATTATCTAACTGGCTCATTTAACCTACGATATTAAGATGGATTCTCAAAGCCTATTAGGTTAAATTGTCCTATTTAACGGGAGAAATGAAAGGGCGGTGGCCGACCTGAGTTTCCAATAGTCTTGACTCTCTACCATAACTAGATACGTTCTTTAACTTCCCTCATCTTCAGTTAAGGTGACAAATGAACGTACGGGTTTCTTTTAAGCATCGCGGTGGGCCCAGGACACAGCGGAAATACCCTCCCCCCTCTCCCCCTCCTAAATTTTAACAGTTCCAGGATCAGCGTTAATTATCAAGAGGATGTGAAGCCTCGCGTCACCTCGCTACTGCGCTTTGAATACGTTAATACAGTCGGGATTACCTGAAGACTCGACACCCGGCGTATTTCACCTGGAGACTAACCAGCCCAGCTTATTTTCACCTGAAGATTAACCACCCTAACGCTATTGGTTGATGAGATTAGGTTAGGATAGGATAAAATAGGATAGGATAGGTTCGGTTAGCGTTAAGTTAAGGTGGTTTATCTTTAAGTTAAATAAGCTGGGATGGAGATTCTTCAGGTGATCTACTTACGTTAAATTCTACTCTTAATTAGTGATATATACGTGAATGAAACTGACATACATTACTTAAGGTAGCCTGACTTACAACACAAAGATGGATTCTCAGAAGTTAATATTTGTTTTAACCTCGATTTAAAATTTGTATGATGCTTTTACTGAATATCTATCTATCTATCTAACTGGTGAACGAATCTAATTGCTGGCTCACTTGATACAATATAAATATGACTTCTTAATAGTTCGCATTGTAAATTGTCCCCTTTAGCTACAAATTTAAAGTATGTAACTTAATATATACTACAAATATAAATTAGCAAGTGTTCATACGTTAAATTTCAAAGAAAGTTTATATAAAAGGCATAAATATACACATTGTTTACTTAACTCAATATTTTCACAGTGATCAAGTACCGGGCGCCTGATCCATGTGAGATTTATAATAACAGACAATGTGTGATTAAGATCCTATCAAGTTCATTCTCGAATTATTTTCCTCCAAACTGGTGATGAGAGAACACTAGTCACGGTAAAGTCTCAGTGCAATTTCGACGGCATTTTTGTTGAGCCATCTCCGCGCCATTGTTTTGTTATAAAGTCAGGAAGCGAAATAGACATTTTTGGTACACTTTCAACGCTGCACTTTAAGCTGTCAGTTGGGTATGGCAACTTATCTCTTACTGTGATTTATGTATGCTTCGTTAGCGTTGCGGTTTGGGTGTGTCGTGGGTGTAGTGTGCGAGGGGGTTTTAGTCGCGGGTGTAGTGTGTGAGGGGGTTTTAGTCGCGGGTGTAGTGTGTGAGGGAGCCATTTAGTGTAGGTGTATTGTGTGTGTGTCATTCAGTGTAGGTGTAGTGTGTGTGAGGCGTTAAATAAGGGTGTCCCGGTTACAGGTGTTGGCGGTGACTTCAATGCACAGGAAAATGGATTCCAACCTCTCCTTCTCTAAAATTAATTCCCTCTCACCTTTACATTCTCTATTTCTCTCATATCAGCATAATAACAGTTCACTTGAATGTCTCTACCACAGCTTCTCACCTGATAATTAACCCCCTTTATGGGTGGATGAGGTTAAGTTAGGATAAATTAGGTTAGCGTTAGGTTAGGATGGGTTAGGTTAGCGTTAGGTTAGGATGGGTTACATGGTTTGGGTTAAATAAGTTGGGTGTTAGGTTAAGGTAGGTTAGCTTAGACATAGGTAGATTAGGTTACGTTGGGTTAAGGTAGGATAGGCTAAGGTGGGTTAGGTTAGGTTCTATGGGTAAGGTCAGGTTAAGTTAGGGTAGGTTAGGTTAGGTTCTATGGGTAAGGTCAGGTTAAGTTAGGGTAGGTTACATACTGAGGTTTTAAATAACCGTAAAGTTAAGCTCTTTCACACTCGGCTAGCTTAACACTATTTATCGGCTAGTTTAACATTATCTATAAGCCAGGTAGCCACAGTAGCAAGGATGTGACCCCGTACTCCTGCCTTGGTCAGCACCACACAGTCAATAGCTTATAAAAACACAACACCTACCTGTCATCACCATTCACTTCTGACACCTGCACATTTTTTTTTTACAATTGATATATATTATCTTACAAAACCTACCATATTGACCAAATATCTATAAAATAATGTTGTTTTAGTGTACAGATAATTATTTATGGAATTATGTAAGTATTGGTGATCTATGTAGCAATTAGCGTATATCTGTTACGAAAGTTAAGTTTGCTTTGTTATTTCCTGCCAACTTAAACGATACACGTGAATAAGATGAAAAATACAAAACACAAACAATAAATGTGAATGAAATGAATATGGTCAGGGAAGAGAGACGGCAGGTATTTGGGACACTTACCTGTACTTGAAGACCGAATTCCTCCCAGGAGTAAAAATTTCCCTCAAGTTCACGACGTTAGGTTTACACGGACTAGAGCGACCACCTGTTACCACTATCTGTGTTCACTACTATTGTCAGACAACGCACACTTCCCAGTCGGTGGGTCCTGATACCTTACCGTACACCACCCTACACCACCATACCCCACACTACACCACCCACTACACCACCCTACACACACACTTCCCAGTCGGTGGGTCCTGATACCTTCTGTCGGCGCCTGACGGATTGTACCATTCTCCACTTCCTGGGAAGGATGTGGATTCCCTCTCCTCATCCCCCACTCCCCATCATCCCTCTCACCCCACCCACCCCTTCATCCTCTCACCCTTCCCAGTCGGTGGGTGAGAGGATGATGGGTGTGGGTGGGTGGTTATAGTCGGGATGTCCTACACCCCCAATACACCACCCTACACCACCCTACCCAACACTACCCTATTTTATGACGTATTATTTGACCAGGAATTACAGTAATTATAAATGTTCTAATTATTATTCTCAATTATATTAATCATTTAAGTTAAAAAAAAACACCAAAAGAATCGAACGACCCACCGCAACGCAACGAACCCAACGACCCAACGCAACGCAACGAACCCAACGACCCACCGCAACGCAACGAACCCAACGACCCACCGCAACGAACCCAACGACCCACCGCAACGAACCCAACGACCCACCGCAACGCAACGAACCCAACGACCCAACGCAACGAACCCAACGACCCAACGCAACGCAACGAACCCAACGACCCACCGCAACGCAACGAACCAAACGCAACGCAACGAACCCAACGACCCAACGCAACGCAACGACCCCAACGACCCACCACAACGCAACGAACCCAACGACCCAACGCAACGAACCCAACGACCCACCGCAACGCAACAACCCACTACACTTTTTTTTTATTTTTTTATTTTATTTTTTATTTTTTTATTTTTTTATCACACCACCCACTACACTACCCTCTCATCATCCTTCTCTTCCCACCCACCCCATCATCCTCTCACCCTTCCCAGTCAGTGGTTCTTGGTACCTTCTGTTGTTGGCTGACGGATGGTACCATTCCCCACCTCCCAGGATGGGTGAGAGGATGATGGGTGTGGGTGGGTGGTTATAGTCGGGATGTCCTACCCTACCTAACCTTACCTTACACCACCCCACACCACCCTACCCAACACTTCACCACCCTTCACCACGCACTGCACCACACCACCCAACACCTACCCGAGAGTTGAGTTAATAAGTGATGAACTGGCTTGGCCTTGCCTCGATCTGGGACTGGAGGAGCGAGATAGAGGTACTTACTTCGTCGTGTCACAGGCAGGGGAATTACTATCGACTTTTTGGAAGGTCTATTTATGTTACATTAGCTGTTTTTCCTGTTTTTCTTTAATAATTCATATATTTACGCAGTTGACCTCCAAAAGTAGACGTTTATTAACATAGAGATATAATGGGGCACTCCGTACAACATTCAAGCTATGTGGGCGTGTATGACTTGTCTTCTTGTGTGTGTGTGTGTGTGTGTGCGTGTATGACTGTCTTGTGCATATGACTGCCATGTATGTGTGTGTATGACTATCTTGTGTATATGTCTGTTGGATTCTCAAGTCTTTGTCCACTAAATTCCCTCACCTAAACCTTCTCCATTACCACACCCCTCATCCCCCACCCTCCACCCTCACCCCGCCAACCCCTACCGGGCCTACCCCCCACCCTCACTCCCCCCACCCTCACTCCCAAATGGTGAATTCATCTACTGTAAGTCACTCTTTTAAATTGGGGCATTAAAAAACAAAAAAGCGTCAAAACAACAGAGACTCGACCGGCTCACTACCTACCATGTTGATTGCCCGCACAAGATGGACGAACAGACAGAATCTCTTAAAAATAAAGTTCTTTTTTTTCGCCCCCCAGGCTCCGTTGTGGGTCGTTTGACCTGTGCCCGGGTTGGCTAATTCCCGTAAAAAAAAAACCACACACAAGAGAGAGATAGAGGAGAACACAATATCAACTTAGTAAATCATCCTTCCATTTCATTTCCAGGAACAACTTAGTTCTCCACGAGGTTCACAACATTACCCGTGGACAGCCATCGTTATTGGAACATGGGGAAATTTCGTCCGGGAACTATTTTTGAAACCAAAAGAAAGAAAATTGATTTGGATGGACATAAAATGTATAAATCTGCAAAGGAATAATATTTGTTATACGATATACTCCATACAGAACAGCACATGCAGAATTGTATTGTTCTTTTTAAAAGCGGTCCATGTTTGTGTACGAAAAATGCCGCCAGCCTCTACTCGCCGTTTATATCCTCCAAATTCGCCTAACCATGATAAAAGGTCAGCCTTTAAGATAACTAATACAACTAATTTACGTGTAGAAATGTATTGAAATAAAATTGAACTAAAAAAAAGTCGTAAATGGTCTATTTGAAGAGTGGTGAGAACAGCTTCCTCTGGGATGGTCAATGACGTCCTTTATCAGAATTTATATCGACCCAATTTTCGTAATGAGCGCAATTAATAACCGTCCAGCACTACCAAAATAATCATTTCCTTAGTATAATTACTTATTAGCCTAGATTTCATATTTTAATAAGTCCAAATATGCCAGGTAACTAGTGCTAGGTACTTCCCAGGCATGTTTCATTTGTGCATCAGTTTAAACCACAATTTGCTACTAATAAGATAAATTCAGTGACCTAAATTCATGTTTTATTTTTGTATTCCCTTAGTGACTCGATGTATTACAAAAAAGAACTACTTTACGACTTGTTTGGGCCAACAGTTGGAGTGGTGATATTAATTAACTTTGCCATTCACACTGGTAGAATCAAATGTAGATATATTGGCTTTGTATGTCCATGATTTCAACAAAAATGAATAAGTCCTTCTAAAATAAATGGAATTGATGATATTATTATCTTTTTGGCCATCCAGCGAATTTAATGATTTTAAGTTGCCCGTTTTTTACCAGTTAAGTTAGGTTATGTTAGATTAGTTAAGTTGGGTTAGGTTAGGTTTGGTGACATTGAAATTATGTTTTTTCAAATGCCAAGTATAGGTGGATGACCTAAACATTCATTTTACCAAATTGATTATGAGTAGATTAAACACATTAGTTGTGTTTTTTTACAAATTCAGACCCCGTAAAGTTCTAATGACAATCACTTCATGATAAACGTTTCACCCTATACACTAAAGCTACTTTATATAAGAGGAAAAAATTAGCACCAAATTGTATTGTTTAATACCAAAAGAAGTCATTGATGATAATATTTAATAACAATATTTCAGGTATTACGACCTGATCGTCGGGACGGAACACCGTCGAAAGTCGAGGAGAGACTGTAATACATTTTCATCTTTAAACTCCTTGTATCTTACCTAACTCACCTTGATGCTCCACTCAATTATAGCTAGATGCAATAATTGTAGAAAGTAATCACAGGTATGACTGCCTTTACCGTTAATTGTTTTTATATTACAATTCTTGGATATTCAAAGATAATGAAATTATGAATATTCAATAAATGTGATATACGTACAACAGAAATATGTCAGACTTGACTAATTAACTGTGACCATAAATTAACCTAAGTGAATTTGTCCTTAATCCAACCTTTAAAATATGAAAGACAGTATACTTTATTTTATGATAGTTAAGTCAGTTTCCAGTTAGGTTAAGTTAGGTAGGTTAGGTTAACATTTTTATATAGATCATTAAAATTTTAAAGGGCTTATAATTTTTGTTCTATGAATTTCTCCAAAAAAAGGGATCAAAGTTTTGAAATCACCATAACAATATACACAACAGTACGTTAGAAAAAACAATAATTTTTTTAGTGTGTTGCATATCAAACCAAAATATCTGAGTTTCCTTTGGAATTTTTTATTTTTATTTTTTTTTAACAGACAAAATTACCTCTTTCCTATATCTCTTTACTGAAGCGGAAAAAAAAAAATAATAATTTTATTGAGTGAAAGAAGAAGGGAGGCCGAGTGGAGGAAGAACGGCGGGGGGGGGGAGTGGAGGAGAAAGGAGAAGGAGGGAAAGGGAAGGAAGACGGAAAGGGAAGGAAGAGGGAAAAGGAGAAAGGGGATGGGATAGAGGGGAGGGGAAAGGGGTGGGAAAGAAGGGAGGGAGAAAGGGAGGGGCAGGGAGAGGAGGGAGAAGGAGAAAGGGGATGGTTAGGGGGATGGCAGAGGGAAGGGAGAAGAGGGAGAAGGAGAAAGGGAGGGGAGAGGAAGGGGTGGGAGAGAAGGGAGAGGGAATAAAGGGAGGGGGAGGGAGAAGGAGAAATGGAAAAGGAAAGAGAGGAGGGAGAGGGAAAGAGGGAAGAGAGAGGGTGAGAGTGAGAGAGGGGGAAGGTAAGGTAAAGGAGAGGAAGGGTGGGGTTATGAGGAGACATTATCCAATTTTTTGGCAAAGTTAAATTAAACTGTCCATCCGATAATGAGGTATTTCGTCGAAAGTCTTTGACCTAGAGCCGTGACCTAGAGCCTTGCCTTGAACCGTGACCTTGAGCCGTGACCTAGAGCAGTGACCTAGAGTTTTGATCTAGAACTTTGACCTTGAACCGTGACAGAGTCGTGAACTGGAGCTGTGACCTAGAGGTTAAGGTATCTTGGTTAGGTTAGGTTAGGTTAGGTTAGGTTAGGTTAGGATATCTTGGTTAGGTTAGGATATCTTGGTTAGGTTAGGTTAGGATATCTTGGTTAGGTTAGGGTATCTTGGTTAGGTTAGGTTAGGTTTGGTTAGGATATCTTGGTTAGGTTAGGATATCTTGGTTAGGTTAGGTTAGGATATCTTGGTTAGGTTAGGATATCTTGGTTAGGTTACGTTAGGATATCTTGGTTAGGTTAGGTTAGGGTATCTTGGTTAAGTTTGGTTAGGGTATGGTATGAGAGGTTCATTAATCATCAGAGGAAAATAAAGTGGGGTGCCTAATCTTTAACTGAGACTCACACAAGTTGAACACCCAAAGTCAATCTAAAATTCAACAACACATTTTACGATTTAAATTCCACTACTGACAAAATCATTTCGTGTATCAAATTATTCTCAACTAGGGTAAAGGATTAAGCCTGAATTTGTCGCAGTCCTCCAACTCTCTGTGTGATTTGAATATTTTTACAGAATAAATAACTCCGTTTACTCAGTGCTGTACAGTAATTTAGCCGTATATGTGTGTTTATGGGTTAGGTGAGTGAGAGTGAGTCAGTGTTGTGGTAATTTTTGTGGTTGTGTTTCATGGTTTGGTTGTTGTGGTAATTTTTGTGGTTGTGTTTCATGGTTTGGTTGTTGTGGTAATTTTTGTGGTTGTGTTTCATGGTTTGGTTGTTGTGGTAATTTTTGTGGTTGTTTCATGGTTTGGTTGTTGCGGTAATTTTTGTGGTTGTGTTTCATGGTTTGGTTGTTGTGGTAATTTTTGTGGTTGTGTTTCATGGTTTGGTTGTTGTGGTAATTTTTGTGGTTGTGTTTCATGGTTTGGTTGTTGTGGTAATTTTTGTGGTTGTGTTTTATGGTTTGGTTGTTGTGGTAATTTTTGTGGTTGTGTTTCATGGTTTGGTTGTTGTGGTAATTTTTGTGGTTGTGTTTCATGGTTTGGTTGTTGTGGTAATTTTTGTGGTTGTGTTTCATGGTTTGGTTGTTGTGGTAATTTTTGTGGTTGTGTTTCATGGTTTGGTTGTTGTGGTAATTTTTGTGGTTGTGTTTCATGGTTTGGTTGTTGTGGTAATTTTTGTGGTTGTGTTTCATGGTTTGGTTGTTGTGGTAATTTTTGTGGTTGTGTTTCATGGTTTGGTTGTTGTGGTAATTTTTGTGGTTGTGTTATGAAATATTTTTATTTTGGGGGATTTTTTTTTTATTTTTTAAAGGAAATGTAAGATTTAAAAAAAAAATATTGATAAATTAGAATAAATATAAAGTTGAAATAAATATTGTCTTTATTATTATTTTTGTTTAGTAAGAAAAATAATACAATTTCTCACTCGTCATTTTCATATTTATTTAAAGTGAAATTGGATTAAAAATATGTTTCTTTTCAATCTGCGTCTACTTTGTGTCTCATACAGGAGGAATGAGGAATAAATATATTTCTATTAACAGCGAGAAACATAAAACAACAATAAACAAAAATATTTCTTAATACAGAGGACACAAACATTTTGTCTTGTACAGTAGGAAAATGGAGGTGTGTGTGCGTGTGTGTGTGTGTGTGTGCGTGTGTGTGTGTGTGTGCGTGTGTGTGTGTGCGTGTGTGTGTGTGTGTGCGGTAGGTAGGTAGGAAGATGAGCTGGAGGGGAGGAAGGGAAGGGGAGAAAGGGGTGAGGGGAGGGTAGGAGGGGGGGAAGAGGAGGAAGGGAGACGTAGTCTTACTGTTTTTTACGGAAAACACTCAGTTTTTTTATGAGAAAGAGTGTATTTTAGTTAGTCTTACTACTTTTCTCGCAAAAAACTCTTAGTTTTAGATGAAAAAGGATGTATTTTAGTTAGTCTTACAGCTTTTCGCGGAAAACACTCAGTTTTAGATGTAAAAGTGTGTATTTTAGTTAGTCTTACTCCTTTTCACGGAAAACACTCAGTTTTAGAATTAAAAGGGTGTATTTTAGTTAGTCTTACTGCTTTTCACGGAAAACACTCAGTTTTAGATGAAAAAGAGTGTATTTCAGTTAGTCTTACTGCTTTTCTCGGACAACACTCATTTATAGATGAAAAAGGTTGTATTTTATAGTTAGTTTTACTGCTTTTCCCGAAAAACAATCAGTTTTAAATGAAAAAGGGTGTATTTTAGTTAGTCTTACTGCTTTTCTCGGAAAACACTCAGTTTTAGATGAAAAATGGTGTATTTTAGTTAGTTTAACTGCTTTTCACGAAAAATATTCAGCTTTAAATGAAAAGGGGTGTATTTTAGTTAGTCTTACTACTTTTCAAGGAAAACACTCAGTTTTAGATGAAAAAGGGTGTATTTTAGTTATTCTTACTGCTTTTTACGGAAAACACTCAGTTTTAGATGAAAAATGGTGTATTTTAGTTAGTTTAACTGCTTTTCACGAAAAATATTCAGTTTTAAATGAAAAGGGTGTATTTTAGTTAGTCTTACTACTTTTCTCGGAAAAGACTCAGTTGTAGATGAAAAAGGTTGTATTTTAGTTAGTCTTACAGCTTTTCGTGGAAAACACTCAGTTTTAGATGAAAAATGGTGTATTTTAGTTAGTTTAACTGCTTTTCACGAAAAATATTCAGTTTTAAATGAAAAGGGGTGTATTTTAGTTAGTCTTACTACTTTTCAAGGAAAACACTCAGTTTTAGATGAAAAAGGGTGTATTTTAGTTAGTCTTACTACTTTTCTCGGAAAAGACTCAGTTGTAGATGAAAAAGGTTGTATTTTAGTTAGTCTTACTGCTTTTCGCGGAAAACACTCAGTTTTAGATGTAAAAGGGTGTATTTTAGTTAGTCTTACTCCTTTTCACGGAAAACACTCAGTTTTAGATGTAAAAGGGTGTATTTTAGTTATTCTTACTGCTTTTTACGGAAAACACTCAGTTTTAGATGAAAAATGGTGTATTTTATTTAGTTTTTCTGCTTTTCACGAAAAACATTAAGTTTTAAATGAAAAAAGGTGTATTTTTCTCGGAAAAGACTCAGTTTTAGATGAAAAAAGGTTGTATTTTAGTTAGTATTACAGCTTTTCGCGGAAAACACTCAGTTTTAGATGTAAAAGGGAGTATTTTAGTTAGTCTTACTCCTTTTCACGGAAAACACTCAGTTTTAGAATAAAAGGGTGTATTTTAGTTAGTCTTACAGCTTTTCGCGGAAAACACTCAGTTTTAGATGTAAAAGGGTGTATTTTAGTTAGTCTTACTGCTTTTCACGGAAAATACTTAGTTTTAGAAGAAAAAGGGTGTATTTTAGTTAGTTTTACTGCTTTTCACGAAAAACAATCAGTTTTAAATGAAAAAGGGTGTATTTTAGTTAGTCTTACTGCTTTTCTCGGAAAACACTCAGTTTTAGAAGAAAAAGCGTGTATTTTAGTTAGTCTTACTGCTTTTCTCGGAAAACACTCAGTTTTAGATGAAAAAGGGTGTATTTTAGTTAGTCTTACTGTTTTTGTACGGAAAACACTCAGTTTTTTGATGAGAAATAGTGTATTTTATTTAGTTTTACTGCTTTTCACGAAAAACAATAAGTTTTAAATGAAAAAAGGTGTATTTTTCTCGGAAAAGACTCAGTTTTAGATGAAAAAAGGTTGTATTTTAGTTAGTATTACAGCTTTTCGCGGAAAACACTCAGTTTTAGATGAAAAAGGGTGTATTTTAGTTAGTCTTACTGCTTTTCTCGGAAAACACTCAGTTTTAGATGAAAAAGGGTGTATGTTAGTTATTCTTACTGCTTTTTACGGAAAAAACTCAGTTTTAAATGAAAAAGGGTGTATTTTAGTTAGTCTTACTGCTTTTCACGGAAAATACTTAGTTTTAGAAGAAAAAGGGTGTATTTTAGATAGTCTTACTGCTTTTCTCGGAAAACACTCAGTTTTAGATGAAAAAGGGTGTATTTTAGTTATTCATACTGCTTTTCACGGAAAATACTTAGTTTTAGAAGAAAAAGGGTGTATTTTAGTTAGTCTTACTGCTTTTCTCGGAAAACACTCAGTTTTAGATGAAAAAGGGTGTATTTTAGTTAGTCTTTCTGTTTTTTACGGAAAACACTCAGTTTTTTGATGAGAAAGAGTGTATTTTAGTTAGTCTTACTGCTTTTCACGAAAAACAATCAGTTTTAAATGAAAAAGGGTGTATTTTAGTTAGTCCTACTGCTTTTCTCGGAAAACACTCAGTTTTAGATAAAAAGGGTGTATTTTAGTTAGTCTTACTGCTTTTCACGAAAAACAATCAGTTTTAAATGAAAAAGGGTGTATTTTAGTTAGTCTTACTGTTTTTCTCGGAAAAGACTCAGTTTTAGATGAAAAAGGTTATATTTTAGTTAGTCTTACTGCTTTTACGGAAAACACTCAGTTTTAGATGAAAAAGGGTGTATTTTAGTTAGTCCTACTGCTTTTCACGAAAAACAATCAGTTTTAGATGAAAAAGGGTGTATTTTAGTTAGTCTTACTGCTTTTCTCGGAAAACACTCAGTTTTAGATGAAAAAGGGTGTATTTTAGTTATTCTTACTGCTTTTTACGGAAAACACTCAGTTTTAGATGAAAAATGGTGTATTTTAGTTAGTCTTACTGCTTTTCACGGAAAATATTCAGTTTTTAATGAAAAGGGGTGTATTTTAGTTAGTCTTACTACTTTTCTCGGAAAACACTCAGTTTTAGATGAAAAAGGGTGTATTTTAGTTAGTCTTACTACTTTTCTCGGAAAAGACTCAGTTGTAGATGAAAAAGGTTGTATTTTAGTTAGTCTTACAGCTTTTCGCGGAAAACACTCAGTTTTAGATGTAAAAGGGTGTATTTTAGTTAGTCTTACTCCTTTTCACGGAAAACACTCAGTTTTAGAATTAAAAGGGTGTATTTTAGTTAGTCTTACTGCTTTTCACGGAAAACACTCAGTTTTAGATGAAAAAGAGTGTATTTCAGTTAGTCTTACTGCTTTTCTCGGACAACACTCATTTATAGATGAAAAAGGGTGTATTTTAGTTAGTTTTACTGCTTTTCCCGAAAAACAATCAGTTTTAAATGAAAAAGGGTGTATTTTAGTTAGTCTTACTGCTTTTCTCGGAAAACACTCAGTTTTAGATGAAAAAGGGTGTATTTTAGTTAGTCTTACTACTTTTCTCGGAAAAGACTCAGTTGTAGATGAAAAAGGTTGTATTTTAGTTAGTCTTACTACTTTTCTCGGAAAAGACTCAGTTGTAGATGAAAAAGGTTGTATTTTAGTTAGTCTTACTGCTTTTCTCGGAAAACACTCAGTTTTAGATGAAAAGGGTGTATTTTAGTTATTCTTACTGCTTTTTACGGAAAACACTCAGTTTTAGATGAAAAATGGTGTATTTTAGTTAGTTTACTGCTTTTCACGAAAAATATTCAGTTTTAATGAAAAGGGGTGTATTTTAGTTAGTCTTACTACTTTTCTCGCAAAAAAACTCAGTTTTAGATGAAAAAGGATGTATTTTAGTTAGTCTTACTACTTTTCTCGGAAAAGACTCAGTTGTAGATGAAAAAGGTTGTATTTTAGTTAGTCTTACAGCTTTTCGCGGAAAACACTCAGTTTTAGATGTAAAAGGGTGTATTTTAGTTAGTCTTACTCCTTTTCACGGAAAACACTCAGTTTTAGAATTAAAAGGGTGTATTTTAGTTAGTCTTACTGCTTTTCACGGAAAACACTCAGTTTTAGATGAAAAAGAGTGTATTTTAGTTAGTCTTACTGCTTTTCTCGGACAACACTCATTTATAGATGAAAAAGGGTGTATTTTAGTTAGTTTTACTGCTTTTCCCGAAAAACAATCAGTTTTAAATGAAAAAGGGTGTATTTTAGTTAGTCTTACTGCTTTTCTCGGAAAACACTCAGTTTTAGATGAAAAATGGTGTATTTTAGTTAGTCTTACTACTTTTCTCGGAAAAGACTCAGTTGTAGATGAAAAAGGTTGTATTTTAGTTAGTCTTACAGCTTTTCGTGGAAAAGACTCAGTTGTAGATGAAAAAGGTTGTATTTTAGTTAGTCTTACAGCTTTTCGTGGAAAACACTCAGTTTTAGATGAAAAAGGGTGTATTTTAGTTATTCTTACTGCTTTTTACGGAAAACACTCAGTTTTAGATGAAAAATGGTGTATTTTATTTAGTTTTACTGCTTTTCACGAAAAACATTAAGTTTTAAATGAAAAAAGGTGTATTTTTCTCGGAAAAGACTCAGTTTTAGATGAAAAAGGTTGTATTTTAGTTAGTATTACAGCTTTTCGCGGAAAAGACTCAGTTGTAGATGTAAAAGGGAGTATTTTAGTTAGTCTTACTCCTTTTCACGGAAAACACTCAGTTTTAGATGAAAAAGAGTGTATTTCAGTTAGTTGTACTGCTTTTCTCGGACAACACTCATTTTTAGATGAAAAAGGGTGTATTTTAGTTAGTTTTACTGCTTTTCACGAAAAACAATCAGTTTTAAATGAAAAAGGGTGTATTTTGGTTAGTCTTACTGTTTTTGTACGGAAAACACTCAGTTTATTGAGGAGAAAGAGTGTATTTTAGTTAGTCTTACTGCTTTTCACGAAAAACAATCAGTTTTAGATGAAAAATGGTGTATTTTATTTAGTTTTACTGCTTTTCACGAAAAACATTAAGTATTAAATGAAAAAAGGTGTATTTTTCTCGGAAAAGACTCAGTTGTAGATGAAAAAAGGTTGTATTTTAGTTAGTATTACAGCTTTTCTCGGAAAAGACTCAGTTTTAGATGAAAAAGGTTATATTTTAGTTAGTCTTACTGCTATTTACGGAAAACACTCAGTTTTAGATCAAAAAGGGTGTATTTTAGTTAGTCCTACAGCTTTTCACGAAAAACACTCAGTTTTAGATGAAAAAGGGTGTATTTTAGTTAGTCTTTCTCCTTTTCACGGAAAACACTCAGTTTTAGAATTAAAAGGGTGTATTTTAGTTAGTCTTACTGCTTTTCTCGGAAAACACTCAGTTTTAGATGAAAAAGGGTGTATTTTAGTTATTCTTACTGCTTTTTACGGAAAACACTCAGTTTTAGATGAAAAATGGTGTATTTTAGTTAGTTTAACTGCTTTTCACGAAAAATATTCAGTTTTAAATGAAAAGGGTGTATTTTAGTTATTCATACTGCTTTTCTCGGAAAATACTCAGTTTTAGATGAGAAAGAGTGTATTTTAGTTAGTCTTACTGTTTTTTACGGAAAACACTCAGTTTTTTGATGAGAAAGAGTGTATTTCAGTTAGTCTTACTGCTTTTCTCGGACAACACTCATTTATAGATGAAAAAGGGTGTATTTTAGTTAGTCTTACTGCTTTTCTCGGAAAACACTCAGTTTTAGATGAAAAAGGGTGTATTTTAGTTAGTCTTGCTGCTTTTCTCGGAAAACACTCAGTTTTAGACGAAGAAGGGTCTATTTTAGTTAGTCTTACTGCTTTTCACGAAAAACAATCAGTTTTAGATGAAAAAGGGTGTATTTTAGTTAGTCTTACTGCTTTTCTCGGAAAACACTCAGTTTTAGATGAAAAAGGGTGTATGTTAGTTATTCTTACTGCTTTTTACGGAAAAAACTCAGTTTTAAATGAAAAAGGGTGTATTTTAGTTAGTCTTACTGCTTTTCACGGAAAATACTTAGTTTTAGAAGAAAAAGGGTGTATTTTAGATAGTCTTACTGCTTTTCTCGGAAAACACTCAGTTTTAGATGAAAAGGGTGTATTTTAGTTATTCATACTGCTTTTCTCGGAAAATACTCAGTTTTAGATGAGAAAGAGTGTATTTTAGTTAGTTTTACTGCTTTTCACAAAAAACATTAAGGTGTATTTTTCTCGGAAAAGACTCAGTTTTAGATGAAAAAAGGTTGTATTTTAGTTAGTATTACTGCTTTTCTCGGGTGTATTTTAGTTATTCTTACTGCTTTTTACGGAAAACACTCAGTTTTAGATGAAAAATGGTGTATTTTAGTTAGTTTAACTGCTTTTCACGAAAAATATTCAGTTTTAAATGAAAAGGGGTGTATTTTAGTTATTCATACTGCTTTTCTCGGAAAATAATCAGTTTTAGATGAGAAAGAGTGTATTTTAGTTAGTCTTACTGTTTTTTACGGAAAACACTCAGTTTTTTGATGAGAATGAGTGTATTTTAGTTAGTCTTACTACTTTTCTCGGAAAACACTCAGTTTTAGATGAAAAAGGGTGTATTTTAGTTAGTCTTACTGCTTTTTACGGAAAACACTCAGTTTTAGATTAAAAAGGGTGTATTTTAGTTAGTCTTACTGCTTTTCTCGGAAAACACTCAGTTTTAGATGAAAAATGGTGTATTTTAGTTAGTTTAACTGCTTTTCACGAAAAATATTCAGTTTTAAATGAAAAGGGGTGTATTTTAGTTAGTGTTACTACTTTTCAAGGAAAACACTCAGTTTTAGATGAAAAAGGTGTATTTTAGTTAGTCTTACTGCTTTTCTCGGAAAACACTCAGTTTTAGATGAAAAAGGGTGTATTTTAGTTAGTCTTACTGCTTTTCACGGAAAACACTCAGTTTTAAATGGAAAAGGGTGTATTTTAGTTAGTCTTACTGCTTTTCTCGGAAAACACTCAGTTTTAGATGAAAAAGGGTGTATTTTAGTTAGTCTTACTGCTTTTCACGGAAAACACTCAGTTTTAGATGAAAAAGGGTGTATTTTAGTTAGTCTTACTGCTTTTCACGGAAAACAATCAGTTTTAGAAGAAAAAGGGTGTATTTTAGTTAGTCTTACTGCTTTTCTCGGAAAACACTCAGTTTTAGATGAAAAGGGTGTATTTTAGTTAGTCTTACTGCTTTTCTCGGAAAACACTCAGTTTTAGATGAAAAAGGGTGTATTTTAGTTAGTCTTACTGTTTTTGTACGGAAAACACTCAGTTTATTGATGAGAAAGAGTGTATTTTAGTTAGTCTTACTGCTTTTCACGAAAAACAATCAGTTTTAAATGAAAAAGGGTGTATTTTAGGTAGTCTTACTGCTTTTCTCGGAAAACACTCAGTTTTAGATGAAAAAGGTGTATTTTAGTTAGTCTTACTGCTTTTTACGGAAAACACTCAGTTTTAGATGAAAAAGGGTGTATTTTAGTTAGTCCTACTGCTTTTCACGAAAAACAATCAGTTTTAGATGAAAAAGGGTGTATTTTAGTTAGTCTTACTGCTTTTCTCGGAAAACACTCAGTTTTAGATGAAAAAGGGTGTATTTTAGTTAGTCTTACTGCTTTTTACGGAAAACACTCAGTTTTAGATGAAAAGGGTGTATTTTAGTTAGTCCTACTGCTTTTCACGAAAAACAATCAGTTTTAGATGAAAAAGGGTGTATTTTAGTTAGTCTTACTGCTTTTCTCGGAAAACACTCAGTTTTAGATGAAAAAGGGTGTATTTTAGTTATTCTTACTGCTTTTTACGGAAAAAACTCAGTTTTAAATGAAAAAGGGTGTATTTTAGTTAGTCTTACTGCTTTTCACGGAAAATACTTAGTTTTAGAAGAAAAAGGGTGTATTTTAGATAGTCTTACTGCTTTTCTCGGAAAACACTCAGTTTTAGATGAAAAAGGGTGTATTTTAGTTATTCATACTGCTTTTCACGGAAAATACTCAGTTTTAGAAGAAAAAGGGTGTATTTTAGTTAGTCTTACAGCTTTTCTCGGAAAACACTCAGTTTTAGATGAAAAAGGGTGTATTTTAGTTAGTCTTACTGCTTTTTACGGAAAACACTCAGTTTTTTGATGAGAAAGAGTGTATTTTAGTTAGTCTTACTGCTTTTCTCGGAAAACACTCAGTTTTAGATGAAAAGGGTGTATTTTAGTTAGTCTTACTGCTTTTCTCGGAAAATACTCAGTTTTAGAAGAAAAAGGTGTATTTTAGTTAGTCTTACTGCTTTTCTCGGAAAACACTCAGTTTTAGATGAAAAAGGGTGTATTTTAGTTAGTCTTACTGCTTTTTACGGAAAACACTCAGTTTTAGATGAGAAAGAGTGTATTTTAGTTAGTCTTACTGCTTTTCACGAAAAACAATCAGTTTTAAATGAAAAAGGGTGTATTTTAGTTAGTCTTACTGCTTTTCTCGGAAAACACTCAGTTTTAGATGAAAAAGGCTGTATTTTAGTTAGTCTTACTGCTTTTTACGGAAAACACTCAGTTTTAGATGAAAAAGGGTGTATTTTAGTTAGTCTTACTGCTTTTCTCGGAAAACACTCAGTTTTAGATGAAAAAGGGTGTATTTTAGTTAGTCTTACTGCTTTTCACGGAAAACACTCAGTTTTAGAATTAAAAGGGTGTATTTTAGTTAGTCTTACTGCTTTTCTCGGAAAACACTCAGTTTTAGATGAAAAGGGTGTATTTTAGTTATTCTTACTGCTTTTTACGGAAAACACTCAGTTTTAGATGAAAAATGGTGTATTTTCGTTAGTTTACAGCTTTTCACGAAAAATATTCAGTTTTAAATGAAAAGGGGTGTATTTTAGTTATTCATACTGCTTTTCTCGGAAAATACTCAGTTTTAGATGAAAAGGTGTATTTTAGTTAGTCTTACTGTTTTTTACGGAAAACACTCAGTTTTTTGATGAGAAAGAGTGTATTTTAGTTAGTCTTACTACTTTTCTCGGAAAACACTCAGTTTTAGATGAAAAAGGGTGTATTTTAGTTAGTCTTACTGCTTTTTACGGAAAACACTCAGTTTTAGATGAAAAAGGGTGTATTTTAGTTAGTCTTACTGCTTTTCACGGAAAACACTCAGTTTTAGAAGAAAAAGGGTGTATTTTAGTTAGTCTTACTGCTTTTCTCGGAAAACACTCAGTTTTAGATGAAAAAGGGTGTATTTTAGTTATTCTTACTGCTTTTCACGGAAAATACTCAGTTTTAGAAGAAAAAGGGTGTATTTTAGTTAGTCTTACTGCTTTTCTCGGAAAACACTCAGTTTTAGATGAAAAAGGGTGTATTTTAGTTAGTCTTACTGCTTTTTACGGAAAACACTCAGTTTTTAGATGAAAAGGTGTATTTTAGTTAGTCTTACTGCTTTTCACGAAAAACAATCAGTTTTAAATGAAAAAGGGTGTATTTTAGTTAGTCTTACTGCTTTTCTCGGAAAACACTCAGTTTTAGATGAAAAAGGGTGTATTTTAGTTAGTCTTACTGCTTTTCACGGAAAACACTCAGTTTTAGATGAAAAAGGGTGTATTTTAGTTAGTCTTACTGCTTTTCTCGGAAAACACTCAGTTTTAGATGAAAAAGGTGTATTTTAGTTAGTCTTACTGCTTTTACGGAAAACACTCAGTTTTAGATGAAAAAGGGTGTATTTTAGTTAGTCTTACTGCTTTTCACGGAAAACACTCAGTTTTAGATGAAAAAGGGTGTATTTTAGTTAGTCTTACTGCTTTTCTCGGAAAACACTCAGTTTTAGATGAAAAAGGGTGTATTTTAGTTATTCTTACTGCTTTTTACGGAAAACACTCAGTTTTAGATGAAAAATGGTGTATTTTAGTTAGTTTAACTGCTTTTCACGAAAATATTCAGTTTGAAAAGGGTGTATTTTAGTTAGTCTTACTACTTTTCTCGGAAAAGACTCAGTTGTAGATGAAAAAGGTTGTATTTTAGTTAGTCTTACAGCTTTTCGCGGAAAACACTCAGTTTTAGATGTAAAAGGGTGTATTTTAGTTAGTCTTACTCCTTTTCACGGAAAACACTCAGTTTTAGAATTAAAAGGGTGTATTTTAGTTAGTCTTACTGCTTTTCTCGGAAAACACTCAGTTTTAGATGAAAAAGGGTGTATTTTAGTTATTCTTACTGCTTTTTACGGAAAACACTCAGTTTTAGATGAAAAATGGTGTATTTTAGTTAGTTTAACTGCTTTTCACGAAAAACATTCAGTTTTAGATGAAAAGGGTGTATTTTAGTTAGTCTTACTGCTTTTCTCGGAAAATACTCAGTTTTAGATGAGAAAGAGTGTATTTTAGTTAGTCTTACTGCTTTTCTCGGAAAACACTCAGTTTTAGATGAAAAGGGTGTATTTTAGTTAGTCTTACTGCTTTTCTCGGAAAAAACTCAGTTTTAGATGAAAAAGGTGTATTTTAGTTAGTCTTACTGCTTTTCTCGGAAAACACTCAGTTTTAGATGAAAAAGGTGTATTTTAGTTAGTCTTACTGCTTTTCACGGAAAACACTCAGTTTTAGATGAAAAAGAGTGTATTTTAGTTAGTCTTACTGCTTTTCTCGGAAAACACTCAGTTTTAGATGAAAAAGGGTGTATTTTAGTTAGTCTTACTGCTTTTCCCGGAAAACACTCAGTTTTAGATGAAAAAGGGTGTATTTTAGTTAGTCTTACTGCTTTTCTCGGAAAACACTCAGTTTTAGATGAAAAATGGTGTATTTTAGTTAGTTTAACTGCTTTTCACGAAAAATATTCAGTTTTAAATGAAAAGGGGTGTATTTTAGTTAGTCTTACTACTTTTCACGGAAAACACTCAGTTTTAGATGAAAAAGGGTGTATTTTAGTTAGTCTTACTACTTTTCTCGGAAAACACTCAGTTTTAGATGAAAAAGGTTGTATTTTAGTTAGTCTTACTGCTTTTCTCGGAAAACACTCAGTTTTAGATGAAAAAGGTGTATTTTAGTTAGTCTTACTGCTTTTCTCGGAAAACACTCAGTTTTAGATGAAAAATGGTGTATTTTAGTTAGTTTACTGCTTTTCACGAAAAATATTCAGTTTTAAATGAAAAGAGGTGTATTTTAGTTAGTCTTACTACTTTTCAAGGAAAACACTCAGTTTTAGATGAAAAAGGGTGTATTTTAGTTAGTCTTACTGCTTTTCTCGGAAAACACTCAGTTTTAGATGAAAAAGGGTGTATTTTAGTTAGTCTTACTGCTTTTCGCGGAAAACACTCAGTTTTAGATGTAAAAGGGTGTATTTTAGTTAGTCTTACTGCTTTTCACGGAAAACACTCAGTTTTAGATGAAAAAGGGTGTATTTTAGTTATTCTTACTGCTTTTACGGAAAACACTCAGTTTTAGATGAAAAATGGTGTATTTTATTTAGTTTTACTGCTTTTCACGAAAAACATTAAGTTTTAAATGAAAAAGGTGTATTTTTCTCGGAAAAGACTCAGTTGTAGATGAAAAAAGGTTGTATTTTAGTTAGTCTTACTGCTTTTCTCGGAAAACACTCAGTTTTAGATGAAAAATGGTGTATTTTAGTTATTCTTACTGCTTTTCACGGAAAACACTCAGTTTTAGATGAAAAAGGGTGTATTTTAGTTAGTCTTACTGCTTTTCTCGGAAAACACTCAGTTTTAGATGAAAAAGGTGTATTTTAGTTAGTCTTACTGCTTTTCACGGAAAACACTCAGTTTTAGATGAAAAAGGGTGTATTTTAGTTAGTCTTACTGCTTTTCACGAAAAACACTCAGTTTTAGATGAAAAAGGGTGTATTTTAGTTAGTCTTACTGCTTTTCACGGAAAACACTCAGTTTTAGAATTAAAAGGGTGTATTTTAGTTAGTCTTACTGCTTTTCTCGGAAAACACTCAGTTTTAGATGAAAAGTGTGTATTTTAGTTAGTCTTACTGCTTTTTACGGAAAACACTCAGTTTTAGATGAAAAATGGTGTATTTTAGTTAGTTTAACTGCTTTTCACGAAAAATATTCAGTTTTTAATGAAAAGGGGTGTATTTTAGTTAGTCTTACTACTTTTCTCGGAAAAGACTCAGTTGTAGATGAAAAAGGGTGTATTTTAGTTAGTCTTACTGCTTTTCGCGGAAAACACTCAGTTTTAGATGTAAAAGGGTGTATTTTAGTTAGTCTTACTCCTTTTCACGGAAAACACTCAGTTTTAGAATTAAAAGGGTGTATTTTAGTTAGTCTTACTGCTTTTCTCGGAAAACACTCAGTTTTAGATGAAAAGGGTGTATTTTAGTTATTCTTACTGCTTTTTACGGAAAACACTTAGTTTTAGATGAAAAATGGTGTATTTTAGTTAGTTTACTGCTTTTCACGAAAAATATTCAGTTTTAAATGAAAAGGGTGTATTTTAGTTAGTCTTACTGCTTTTCTCGGAAAACACTCAGTTTTAGATGAAAAGGGTGTATTTTAGTTAGTCTTACTGCTTTTCTCGGAAAACACTCAGTTTTAGATGAAAAGAGTGTATTTTAGTTAGTCTTACTGCTTTTCACGGAAAACACTCAGTTTTAGATGAAAAAGGTGTATTTTAGTTAGTCTTACTGCTTTTCACGGACAAAACTTAGTTTAATGAAAAAGGTGTATTTTTCTCGGAAAAGACTCAGTTGTAGATGAAAAAGGTTGTATTTTAGTTAGTCTTACTGCTTTTCTCGGAAAACACTCAGTTTTAGATGAAAAAGGTGTATTTTAGTTAGTCTTACTGCTTTTCACGGAAAACACTCAGTTTTAGATGAAAAGGGTGTATTTTAGTTAGTCTTACTGCTTTTCACGAAAAACAATCAGTTTTAGATGAAAAAGGGTGTATTTTAGTTAGTCTTACTGCTTTTCACGGAAAACACTCAGTTTTAGATGTAAAAGGGTGTATTTTAGTTAGTCTTACTGCTTTTCTCGGAAAACACTCAGTTTTAGATGAAAAAGGGTGTATTTTAGTTAGTCTTACTGCTTTTTACGGAAAACACTCAGTTTTAGATGAAAAATGGTGTATTTTAGTTAGTTTAACTGCTTTTCACGAAAAATATTCAGTTTTAAATGAAAAGGGTGTATTTTAGTTAGTCTTACTACTTTTCTCGGAAAAGACTCAGTTGTAGATGAAAAAGGTTGTATTTTAGTTAGTCTTACAGCTTTTCGTGGAAAACACTCAGTTTTAGATGTAAAAGGGTGTATTTTAGTTAGTCTTACTCCTTTTCACGGAAAACACTCAGTTTTAGAATTAAAAGGGTGTATTTTAGTTAGTCTTACTGCTTTTCTCGGAAAACACTCAGTTTTAGATGAAAAAGGGTGTATTTTAGTTAGTCTTACTGCTTTTTACGGAAAACACTCAGTTTTAGATGAAAAATGGTGTATTTTAGTTAGTTTACTGCTTTTCACGAAAAATATTCAGTTTTAAATGAAAAGGGGTGTATTTTAGTTAGTCTTACTGCTTTTCTCGGAAAACACTCAGTTTTAGATGAAAAGGGTGTATTTTAGTTAGTCTTACTGCTTTTTACGGAAAACACTCAGTTTTAGATGAAAAGAGTGTATTTTAGTTAGTCTTACTGCTTTTCTCGGAAAACACTCAGTTTTAGATGAAAAAGGGTGTATTTTAGTTAGTCTTACTGCTTTTCAGGAAAAACACTCAGTTTTAGATGAAAAAGGGTGTATTTTAGTTAGTCTTACTGCTTTTCTCGGAAAACACTCAGTTTTAGATGAAAAATGGTGTATTTTAGTTAGTCTTACTGCTTTTCACGAAAAACAATCAGTTTTAAATGAAAAAGGGTGTATTTTAGTTAGTCTTACTGCTTTTCTCGGAAAACACTCAGTTTTAGACGAAGAAGGTTGTATTTTAGTTAGTCTTACAGCTTTTCGCGGAAAACACTCAGTTTTAGATGTAAAAGGGTGTATTTTAGTTAGTCTTACTCTTTTTCGGAAAACACTCAGTTTTAGATGAAAAGGGTGTATTTTAGTTATTCTTACTGCTTTTTACGGAAAACACTCATTTTTAGATGAAAAAGGGTGTATTTTAGTTAGTCTTACTGCTTTTCACGGAAAACACTCAGTTTTAGATGAAAAAGAGTGTATTTCAGTTAGTCTTACTGCTTTTCTCGGAAAACACTCAGTTTTAGATGAAAAAGGTGTATTTTAGTTAGTTTTACAGCTTTTCACGAAAATCAATCAGTTTTAAATGAAAAAGGGTGTATTTTAGTTAGTCTTACTGCTTTTCTCGGAAAACACTCAGTTTTAGATGAAAAGGGTGTATTTTAGTTAGTCTTACTGCTTTTCTCGGAAAACACTCAGTTTTAGATGAAAAAGGGTGTATTTTAGTTAGTCTTACTGCTTTTCTCGGAAAACACTCAGTTTTAGACGAAGAAGGTTGTATTTTAGTTAGTCTTACAGCTTTTCGCGGAAAACACTCAGTTTTAGATGTAAAAGGGTGTATTTTAGTTAGTCTTACTCCTTTTCACGGAAAACACTCAGTTTTAGAATTAAAAGGGTGTATTTTAGTTAGTCTTACTGCTTTTCTCGGAAAACACTCAGTTTTAGATGAAAAAGGGTGTATTTTAGTTAGTCTTACTGCTTTTTACGGAAAACACTCAGTTTTAGATGAAAAAGGGTGTATTTTAGTTAGTCTTACTGCTTTTTACGGAAAACACTCAGTTTTAGATGAAAAAGGTGTATTTTAGTTAGTCTTACTGCTTTTCACGGAAAATACTCAGTTTTAGATGAAAAGGGTGTATTTTAGTTAGTCTTACTACTTTTCTCGGAAAAGACTCAGTTTTAGATGAAAAAGGTTGTATTTTAGTTAGTCTTACAGCTTTTCGCGGAAAACACTCAGTTTTAGATGTAAAAGGGTGTATTTTAGTTAGTCTTACTCCTTTTCACGGAAAACACTCAGTTTTAGAATTAAAAGGGTGTATTTTAGTTAGTCTTACTGCTTTTCTCGGAAAACACTCAGTTTTAGATGAAAAAGGGTGTATTTTAGTTAGTCTTACTGCTTTTCTCGGAAAACACTCAGTTTTAGATGAAAAGGGTGTATTTTAGTTAGTCTTACTGCTTTTCTCGGAAAACACTCAGTTTTAGATGAAAAGGGTGTATTTTAGTTAGTCTTACTGCTTTTCTCGGAAAACACTCAGTTTTAGATGAAAAAGGTTGTATTTTAGTTAGTCTTACAGCTTTTCGCGGAAAACACTCAGTTTTAGATGTAAAAGGGTGTATTTTAGTTAGTCTTACTGCTTTTCACGGAAAACACTCAGTTTTAGATGAAAAAGGGTGTATTTTAGTTAGTCTTACTGCTTTTCTCGGAAAACACTCAGTTTTAGATGAAAAAGGGTGTATTTTAGTTATTCTTACTGCTTTTTACGGAAAACACTCAGTTTTAGATGAAAAAGGGTGTATTTTAGTTAGTCTTACTGCTTTTCACGGAAAACACTCAGTTTTAGATGAAAAAGAGTGTATTTCAGTTAGTCTTACTGCTTTTCTCGGAAAACACTCAGTTTTAGATGAAAAAGGGTGTATTTTAGTTAGTTTTACTGCTTTTCACGGAAAACACTCAGTTTTAGATGAAAAGGGTGTATTTTAGTTAGTCTTACTGCTTTTCTCGGAAAACACTCAGTTTTAGATGAAAAGGGTGTATTTTAGTTAGTCTTACTGCTTTTCTCGGAAAATACTCAGTTTTAGATGAAAAGGGTGTATTTTAGTTAGTCTTACTGCTTTTCTCGGAAAACACTCAGTTTTAGATGAAAAAGGTGTATTTTAGTTAGTCTTACTGCTTTTCTCGGAAAACACTCAGTTTTAGATGAAAAATGGTGTATTTTAGTTAGTCTTACTGCTTTTCACGGAAAACACTCAGTTTTAGATGAAAAGGGTGTATTTTAGTTAGTCTTACTGCTTTTCACGGAAAACACTCAGTTTTAGATGAAAAGGGTGTATTTTAGTTAGTCTTACTGCTTTTCACGGAAAACACTCAGTTTTAGATGAAAAGGGTGTATTTTAGTTAGTCTTACTGCTTTTTACGGAAAACACTCAGTTTTAGATGAAAAATGGTGTATTTTAGTTAGTTTTACTGCTTTTCACGAAAAACAATCAGTTTTAATGAAAAAGTTCTCTCGGAAAACACTCAGTTTTAGATGAAAAAGGGTGTATTTTAGTTAGTCTTACTGCTTTTCTCGGAAAACACTCAGTTTTAGATGTAAAAGGGTGTATTTTAGTTAGTCTTACTGCTTTTCACGGAAAACACTCAGTTTTAGATGAAAAAGGTGTATTTTAGTTAGTCTTACTGCTTTTCTCGGAAAACACTCAGTTTTAGATGAAAAAGGGTGTATTTTAGTTACTTTCACTGCTTTTCACGAAAAACAATCAGTTTTAAATGAAAAAGGGTGTATTTTAGTTAGTCTTACTGCTTTTCTCGGAAAACACTCAGTTTTAGATGAAAAAGGGTGTATTTTAGTTAGTCTTACTGCTTTTCTCGGAAAACACTCAGTTTTAGATGAAAAAGGTGTATTTTAGTTAGTCTTACTGCTTTTCTCGGAAAACACTCAGTTTTAGATGAAAAAGGGTGTATTTTAGTTAGTCTTACTGCTTTTCACGGAAAACACTCAGTTTTAGATGAAAAGGGTGTATTTTAGTTAGTCTTACTGCTTTTCTCGAAAACACTCAGTTTTAGATGAAAAAGGGTGTATTTTAGTTAGTCTTACTGCTTTTCTCGGAAAACACTCAGTTTTAGATGAAAAAGGGTGTATTTTAGTTAGTCTTACTGCTTTTCACGGAAAACACTCAGTTTTAGATGAAAAAGGGTGTATTTTAGTTAGTCTTACTGCTTTTCTCGGAAAACACTCAGTTTTAGATGAAAAAGGGTGTATTTTAGTTAGTCTTACTGCTTTTCACGGAAAACACTCAGTTTTAGATGAAAAAGGTGTATTTTAGTTAGTCTTACTGCTTTTCACGGAAAACACTCAGTTTTAGATGAAAAAGGGTGTATTTTAGTTAGTCTTACTGCTTTTCTCGGAAAACACTCAGTTTTAGATGAAAAAGGGTGTATTTTAGTTAGTCTTACTGCTTTTTACGGAAAACACTCAGTTTTTTGATGAGAAAGAGTGTATTTTAGTTAGTCTTACTGCTTTTCACGGAAAACACTCAGTTTTAGATGAAAAAGGGTGTATTTTAGTTAGTCTTACTGCTTTTCTCGGAAAACACTCAGTTTTAGATGAAAAAGGGTGTATTTTAGTTAGTCTTACTGCTTTTCACGGAAAACACTCAGTTTTAGATGAAAAAGGTGTATTTTAGTTAGTCTTACTGCTTTTCTCGGACAACACTCATTTATAGATGAAAAAGGGTGTATTTTAGTTAGTTTTACTGCTTTTCACGGAAAACACTCAGTTTTAATGAAAAAGGGTGTATTTTAGTTAGTCTTACTGCTTTTCTCGGAAAACACTCAGTTTTAGATGAAAAAGGGTGTATTTTAGTTAGTCTTACTGCTTTTCTCGGAAAACACTCAGTTTTAGATGAAAAAGGGTGTATTTTAGTTAGTCTTACTGCTTTTCACGGAAAACACTCAGTTTTAGATGAAAAGGGTGTATTTTAGTTAGTCTTACTGCTTTTCTCGGAAAACACTCAGTTTTAGATGAAAAAGGGTGTATTTTAGTTATTCTTACTGCTTTTTACGGAAAACACTCAGTTTTAGATGAAAAAGGGTGTATTTTAGTTAGTCTTACTGCTTTTCACGGAAAACACTCAGTTTTAGAAGAAAAAGGGTGTATTTTAGTTAGTCTTACTGCTTTTCTCGGAAAACACTCAGTTTTAGATGAAAAAGGGTGTATTTTAGTTAGTCTTACTGCTTTTCACGGAAAACACTCAGTTTTAGAATAAAAAGGGTGTATTTTAGTTAGTCTTACTGCTTTTCTCGGAAAACACTCAGTTTTAGATGAAAAAGGGTGTATTTTAGTTAGTCTTACTGCTTTTTACGGAAAACACTCAGTTTTAGATGAAAAAGAGTGTATTTTAGTTAGTCTTACTGCTTTTCACGGAAAACACTCAGTTTTAGATGAAAAAGGGTGTATTTTAGTTAGTCTTACTGCTTTTCTCGGAAAACACTCAGTTTTAGATGAAAAAGGGTGTATTTTAGTTAGTCTTACTGCTTTTCACGGAAAACACTCAGTTTTAGATGAAAAAGGGTGTATTTTAGTTAGTCTTACTGCTTTTCTCGGAAAACACTCAGTTTTAGATGAAAAGAGTGTATTTTAGTTAGTCTTACTGCTTTTTACGGAAAACACTCAGTTTTAGATGAAAAAGGGTGTATTTTAGTTAGTCTTACTGCTTTTCTCGAAAAACACTCAGTTTTAGATGAAAAGGGTGTATTTTAGTTAGTCTTACTGCTTTTTACGGAAAACACTCAGTTTTAGATGAAAAGGGTGTATTTTAGTTAGTCTTACTGCTTTTCTCGGAAAACACTCAGTTTTAGATGAAAAGGGTGTATTTTAGTTAGTCTTACTGCTTTTCTCGGAAAACACTCAGTTTTAGATGAAAAAGGTTGTATTTTAGTTAGTCTTACTGCTTTTCGGAAAACACTCAGTTTTAGATGAAAAAGGGTGTATTTTAGTTAGTCTTACTGCTTTTCACGGAAAACACTCAGTTTTAGATGAAAAGGGTGTATTTTAGTTAGTCTTACTGCTTTTCACGGAAAACACTCAGTTTTAGATGAAAAGGGTGTATTTTAGTTAGTCTTACTGCTTTTCACGGAAAACACTCAGTTTTAGATGAAAAAGGGTGTATTTTAGTTAGTCTTACTGCTTTTTACGGAAAACACTCAGTTTTAGATGAAAAATGGTGTATTTTAGTTAGTCTTACTGCTTTTCACGAAAACACTCAGTTTTAATGAAAAAGGGTGTATTTAGTATCTTACTGTTTTCGGAAAGACTCAGTTTTAGATGAAAAAGGTTGTATTTTAGTTAGTCTTACAGCTTTTCACGGAAAACACTCAGTTTTAGATGTAAAAGGGTGTATTTTAGTTAGTCTTACTGCTTTTCACGGAAAACACTCAGTTTTAGATGAAAAAGAGTGTATTTTAGTTAGTCTTACTGCTTTTCTCGGAAAACACTCAGTTTTAGATGAAAAGGGTGTATTTTAGTTAGTCTTACTGCTTTTCACGAAAAACAATCAGTTTTAAATGAAAAAGGGTGTATTTTAGTTAGTCTTACTGCTTTTCTCGGAAAACACTCAGTTTTAGATGAAAAAGGGTGTATTTTAGTTAGTCTTACTGCTTTTCTCGGAAAACACTCAGTTTTAGATGAAAAAGGGTGTATTTTAGTTAGTCTTACTGCTTTTCTCGGAAAACACTCAGTTTTAGATGAAAAGGGTGTATTTTAGTTAGTCTTACTGCTTTTCTACGGAAAACACTCAGTTTTTTGATGAAAAGGGTGTATTTTAGTTAGTCTTACTGCTTTTCACGGAAAACACTCAGTTTTAGATGAAAAAGGGTGTATTTTAGTTAGTCTTACTGCTTTTCTCGGAAAACACTCAGTTTTAGATGAAAAAGGGTGTATTTTAGTTAGTCTTACTGCTTTTCACGGAAAACACTCAGTTTTAGATGAAAAGGGTGTATTTTAGTTAGTCTTACTGCTTTTCACGGAAAACACTCAGTTTTAGATGAAAAAGGGTGTATTTTAGTTAGTCTTACTGCTTTTCTCGGAAAACACTCAGTTTTAGATGAAAAAGGGTGTATTTTAGTTAGTCTTACTGCTTTTCTACGGAAAACACTCAGTTTTAGATGAAAAGGGTGTATTTTAGTTAGTCTTACTGCTTTTCACGGAAAACACTCAGTTTTAGATGAAAAAGGGTGTATTTTAGTTAGTCTTACTGCTTTTCTCGGAAAACACTCAGTTTTAGATGAAAAAGGTGTATTTTAGTTAGTCTTACTGCTTTTCTCGGAAAACACTCAGTTTTAGATGAAAAAGGGTGTATTTTAGTTAGTCTTACTGCTTTTCTCGGAAAACACTCAGTTTTAGATGAAAAAGGGTGTATTTTAGTTAGTCTTACTGCTTTTTACGGAAAACACTCAGTTTTAGATGAAAAAGGGTGTATTTTAGTTAGTCTTACTGCTTTTCTCGGAAAACACTCAGTTTTAGATGAAAAAGGGTGTATTTTAGTTAGTCTTACTGCTTTTCACGGAAAACACTCAGTTTTAGATGAAAAGGGTGTATTTTAGTTAGTCTTACTGCTTTTCACGGAAAACACTCAGTTTTAGATGAAAAAGGGTGTATTTTAGTTAGTCTTACTGCTTTTCTCGGAAAACACTCAGTTTTAGATGAAAAAGGGTGTATTTTAGTTAGTCTTACTGCTTTTCACGGAAAACACTCAGTTTTAGATGAAAAAGAGTGTATTTCAGTTAGTCTTACTGCTTTTCTCGGACAACACTCATTTATAGATGAAAAAGGGTGTATTTTAGTTAGTCTTACTGCTTTTCACGAAAAACAATCAGTTTTAAATGAAAAAGGGTGTATTTTAGTTAGTCTTACTGCTTTTCTCGGAAAACACTCAGTTTTAGATGAAAAAGGGTGTATTTTAGTTAGTCTTACTGCTTTTCTCGGAAAACACTCAGTTTTAGATGAAAAGGGTGTATTTTAGTTAGTCTTACTGCTTTTCACGAAAAAACTCAGTTTTAGATGAAAAAGGGTGTATTTTAGTTAGTCTTACTGCTTTTCTCGGAAAACACTCAGTTTTAGATGAAAAAGGGTGTATTTTAGTTAGTCTTACTGCTTTTTACGGAAAACACTCAGTTTTAGATGAAAAGGGTGTATTTTAGTTAGTCTTACTGCTTTTTACGGAAAACACTCAGTTTTAGATGAAAAAGGGTGTATTTTAGTTAGTCTTACTGCTTTTCTCGGAAAACACTCAGTTTTAGATGAAAAGGGTGTATTTTAGTTAGTCTTACTGCTTTTCACGGAAAATACTCAGTTTTAGATGAAAAAGGGTGTATTTTAGTTAGTCTTACTGCTTTTCTCGGAAAACACTCAGTTTTAGATGAAAAGGGTGTATTTTAGTTAGTCTTACTGCTTTTTACGGAAAACACTCAGTTTTAGATGAAAAAGGGTGTATTTTAGTTAGTCTTACTGCTTTTCTCGGAAAACACTCAGTTTTAGATGAAAAGGGTGTATTTTAGTTAGTCTTACTGCTTTTCTCGGAAAACACTCAGTTTTAGATGAAAAAGGGTGTATTTTAGTTAGTCTTACTGCTTTTCTCGGAAAACACTCAGTTTTAGATAAGAAAGGGTGTATTTTAGTTAGTCTTACTGCTTTTCTTGGAAAATACTCAGTTTTAGATGAGAAAGAGTGTATTTTAGTTAGTCTTACTGCTTTTTACGGAAAACACTCAGTTTTAGATGAAAAAGGGTGTATTTTAGTTAGTCTTACTGCTTTTCTCGGAAAACACTCAGTTTTAGATGAAAAGGGTGTATTTTAGTTAGTCTTACTGCTTTTCACGGAAAACACTCAGTTTTAGATGAAAAGGGTGTATTTTAGTTAGTCTTACTCTTTTCTCGGAAAACACTCAGTTTTAGATGAAAAGGGTGTATTTTAGTTAGTCTTACTACTTTTCTCGGAAAAGACTCAGTTGTAGATGAAAAAGGTTGTATTTTAGTTAGTCTTACAGCTTTTCGTCGGAAAACACTCAGTTTTAGATGTAAAAGGGTGTATTTTAGTTAGTCTTACTCCTTTTCACGGAAAACACTCAGTTTTAGAATTAAAAGGGTGTATTTTAGTTAGTCTTACTGCTTTTCTCGGAAAACACTCAGTTTTAGATGAAAAAGGGTGTATTTTAGTTATTCTTACTGCTTTTTACGGAAAACACTCAGTTTTAGATGAAAAATGGTGTATTTTATTTAGTTTTACTGCTTTTCACGAAAAACATTAAGTTTTAAATGAAAAAGGTGTATTTTAGTTAGTCTTACTGCTTTTCTCGGAAAAGACTCAGTTTTAGATGAAAAAAGGTTGTATTTTAGTTAGTCTTACTGCTTTTCGCGGAAAACACTCAGTTTTAGATGTAAAAGGG
Source organism: Homarus gammarus (assembly GCA_958450375.1). Classification (NCBI taxonomy): domain Eukaryota; kingdom Metazoa; phylum Arthropoda; class Malacostraca; order Decapoda; family Nephropidae; genus Homarus; species Homarus gammarus. Next base: position 66,608 of record CAUDMG010003923.1, read on the forward strand.
TGTATTTTAGTTAGTCTTACTGCTTTTCACGGAAAACACTCAGTTTTAGATGAAAAGGGTGTATTTTAGTTAGTCTTACTGCTTTTCTCGGAAAACACTCAGTTTTAGATGAAAAGGGTGTATTTTAGTTAGTCTTACTGCTTTTTACGGAAAACACTCAGTTTTAGATGAAAAAGGGTGTATTTTAGTTAGTCTTACTGCTTTTCACGAAAAATACTCAGTTTTAAATGAAAAGGGTGTATTTTAGTTAGTCTTACTGCTTTTCTCGGAAAACACTCAGTTGTAGATGAAAAAGGTTGTATTTTAGTTAGTCTTACAGCTTTTCGCGGAAAACACTCAGTTTTAGATGTAAAAGGGTGTATTTTAGTTAGTCTTACTCCTTTTCACGGAAAACACTCAGTTTTAGATGAAAAAGGGTGTATTTTAGTTAGTCTTACTGCTTTTCACGGAAAACACTCAGTTTTAGATGAAAAAGGGTGTATTTTAGTCAGTCTTACTGCTTTTCTCGAAAAACAATCAGTTTTAGATGAAAAAGGGTGTATTTTAGTTATTCTTACTGCTTTTTACGGAAAACACTCAGTTTTAGATGAAAAAGGGTGTATTTTAGTTAGTCTTACTGCTTTTCACGGAAAACACTCAGTTTTAGATGAAAAGAGTGTATTTTAGTTAGTCTTACTGCTTTTCTCGGAAAAGACTCAGTTTTAGATGAAAAAGGTTGTATTTTAGTTAGTCTTACAGCTTTTCGCGGAAAACACTCAGTTTTAGATGAAAAGGGTGTATTTTAGTTAGTCTTACTGCTTTTCACGGAAAACACTCAGTTTTAGAATAAAAAGGGTGTATTTTAGTTAGTCTTACTGCTTTTCACGGAAAACACTCAGTTTTAGATGAAAAAGGGTGTATTTTAGTTAGTCTTACTGCTTTTCACGGAAAACACTCAGTTTTAGATGAAAAGGGTGTATTTTAGTTAGTCTTACTGCTTTTCTCGGAAAACACTCAGTTTTAGATGAAAAAGGGTGTATTTTAGTTAGTCTTACTGCTTTTCTCGGAAAAACTCAGTTTTAGATGAAAAAGGGTGTATTTTAGTTAGTCTTACTGCTTTTCTCGGAAAACACTCAGTTTTAGATGAAAAAGGGTGTATTTTAGTTAGTCTTACTGCTTTTCACGGAAAACACTCAGTTTTAGATGAAAAAGGGTGTATTTTAGTTAGTCTTACTGCTTTTCTCGGAAAACACTCAGTTTTAGATGAAAAAGGGTGTATTTTAGTTAGTCTTACTGCTTTTTACGGAAAACACTCATTTTTAGATGAAAAGGTGTATTTTAGTTAGTCTTACTGCTTTTCACGGAAAACACTCAGTTTTAGATGAAAAAGGGTGTATTTTAGTTAGTCTTACTGCTTTTCTCGGAAAACACTCAGTTTTAGATGAAAAAGGGTGTATTTTAGTTAGTCTTACTGCTTTTCACGGAAAACACTCAGTTTTAGATGAAAAAGGGTGTATTTTAGTTAGTCTTACTGCTTTTCACGGAAAACACTCAGTTTTAGATGAAAAAGGGTGTATTTTAGTTAGTCTTACTGCTTTTCTCGGAAAACACTCAGTTTTAGATGAAAAAGGGTGTATTTTAGTTATTCTTACTGCTTTTTACGGAAAACACTCAGTTTTAGATGAAAAATGGTGTATTTTATTTAGTTTTACTGCTTTTCACGAAAACATTAAGTTTTAAATGAAAAAGGTGTATTTTTCTCGGAAAACACTCAGTTTTAGATGAAAAAGGTGTATTTTAGTTAGTCTTACTGCTTTTCGCGGAAAACACTCAGTTTTAGATGTAAAAGGGTGTATTTTAGTTAGTCTTACTCCTTTTCACGGAAAACACTCAGTTTTAGAATTAAAAGGGTGTATTTTAGTTAGTCTTACAGCTTTTCGAGGAAAACACTCAGTTTTAGATGTAAAAGGGAGTATTTTAGTTAGTCTTACTCCTTTTCACGGAAAACACTCAGTTTTAGAATTAAAAGGGTGTATTTTAGTTAGTCTTACTGCTTTTCTCGGAAAACACTCAGTTTTAGATGAAAAAGGGTGTATTTTAGTTAGTCTTACTGCTTTTTACGGAAAACACTCAGTTTTAGATGAAAAGGGTGTATTTTAGTTAGTCTTACTCCTTTTCACGGAAAACACTCAGTTTTAGATGAAAAGGGTGTATTTTAGTTAGTCTTACTGCTTTTCTCGGACAACACTCATTTATAGATGAAAAAGGGTGTATTTTAGTTAGTCTTACTGCTTTTTACGGAAAACACTCAGTTTTAGATGAAAATGGTGTATTTTATTTAGTTTTACTGCTTTTCACGAAAAACTCAGTTTTAAATGAAAAGGGTGTATTTTAGTTAGTCTTACTGCTTTTCTCGGAAAACACTCAGTTTTAGATGAAAAGGGTGTATTTTAGTTAGTCTTACTGCTTTTTACGGAAAACACTCAGTTTTAGATGAAAAATGGTGTATTTTAGTTAGTCTTACTGCTTTTCTCGGAAAACACTCAGTTTTAGATGAAAAAGACTCGGAAAAGACTCAGTTGTAGATGAAAAAGGTTGTATTTTAGTTAGTCTTACTGCTTTTCGCGGAAAACACTCAGTTTTAGATGTAAAAGGGTGTATTTTAGTTAGTCTTACTGCTTTTCTCGGAAAACACTCAGTTTTAGATGAAAAAGGGTGTATTTTAGTTAGTCTTACTGCTTTTTACGGAAAACACTCAGTTTTAGATGAAAAAGGGTGTATTTTAGTTAGTCTTACTGCTTTTCACGGAAAATACTTAGTTTTAGAAGAAAAAGGGTGTATTTTAGTTAGTCTTACTGCTTTTCTCGGAAAACACTCAGTTTTAGATGAAAATGGTGTATTTTAGTTAGTCTTACTGCTTTTTACGGAAAACACTCAGTTTTAGATGAAAAAGGGTGTATTTTAGTTAGTCTTACTGCTTTTCTCGGAAAACACTCAGTTTTAGATGAAAAAGGGTGTATTTTAGTTAGTCTTACTGCTTTTCACGGAAAACACTCAGTTTTTTGATGAAAAGGGTGTATTTTAGTTAGTCTTACTGCTTTTCACGGAAAAACACTCAGTTTTAGATGAAAAGGGTGTATTTTAGTTAGTCTTACTGCTTTTCTCGGAAAACACTCAGTTTTAGATGAAAAAGGGTGTATTTTAGTTAGTCTTACTGCTTTTCACGGAAAACACTCAGTTTTAGATGAAAAAGGGTGTATTTTAGTTAGTCTTACTGCTTTTCTCGGAAAACACTCAGTTTTAGATGAAAAAGGTGTATTTTAGTTAGTCTTACTGCTTTTCACGGAAAAACTCAGTTTTAGATGAAAAAGGGTGTATTTTAGTTAGTCTTACTGCTTTTCTCGGAAAACACTCAGTTTTAGATGAAAAAGGGTGTATTTTAGTTAGTCTTACTGCTTTTCACGAAAAACAATCAGTTTTAAATGAAAAGGGTGTATTTTAGTTAGTCTTACTGCTTTTCTCGGAAAACACTCAGTTTTAGATGAAAAGGGTGTATTTTAGTTAGTCTTACTGCTTTTTACGGAAAACACTCAGTTTTTTGATGAGAAAGAGTGTATTTAGTTAGTCTTACTGCTTTTCTCGGAAAACACTCAGTTTTAGATGAAAAGGGTGTATTTAGTTAGTCTTACTGCTTTTCTCGAAAAACACTCAGTTTTAGATGAAAAGGGTGTATTTTAGTTAGTCTTACTGCTTTTCTCGGAAAACACTCAGTTTTAGATGAAAATGGTGTATTTTAGTTAGTTTAACTGCTTTTCACGAAAAATATTCAGCTTTAAA
>CAUDMG010003924.1:0-17500 GCA_958450375.1 Homarus gammarus
TTATTACTGAACCTGTTGTTGAGTGTTCAGTTAGACCTTACCTGCAGCATCAGCTCACACACATGTAATGACCTTCATGTCGGTTTTCTTATGTTCTTCATGTGTGTGTGTGTGTGTGTGTGTGTGTGAGACCTGAACAATTGGTTAACATAAAGTGGGGTCAGATTTTTTTAAGGTGATAATGCGTGTGTCAGTGTTATCCCAGTGACTCATTGTACAAGACAGAGAGTATTAACTATCACCACAACCCACTACCACCACACCCCACTACCACCACACCCCACTACCACCACAACCCACTACCACCACAACCCACTACCACCACACCCCACAACCACCACACCCCACTACCACCACACCCACAACCACCACACCCACAACCACCACTGACCACACCTACTCCTACCACCACACCCACAACCACCACTGACCACACCTACTCCTACCACCACACCCACCACTGACCACATCCCACTCTTACAGCTTCGTGAAGGAGCTGGTCCGGGACCCCCATGACGGTGTGACGCTGCTCCTCGACGTCCTCAAGATGGTCCAGCTCGCCCAGACCGACTTAAATGGTGAGTCTTCCTCCTCCAGTGTACCCTGTGTCTACCTCCTCAATGATCCACGCTGTCTAAACTTTTATAGGGGCCTCTAATATGTACCCCTTTGTTTAACCCCTTAATGGTGATTCTCCTTAAATTTACCCCTTTGTTAACCCCTTAATGGTGATTCCAAGAGATAGTGAGAGATAACTTACCTGACCTTACCTGACTTCTTCTGTTGTGAGTCACCATAAGTTTCATCCCTTGACAGTCACCATCTTGTTCACTATCATCCATAACCATCATTACCGTCACCACCACCTCATCACCACCAACACTTAATACCACCAACAGTCATCACCATCAACACTCCCCACCATCACCGCTTCACTCATCACCACCAACACTCACTACCACCAACAGTCATCACCACCAACTCACCACCATCTGCATCCTCCCTCAGGTACAGCCAACTCCCGGGAGCAGCAGTTGGCCCTCCGTCGTGCACTCATAGACGAACACGAGTGCTTGTCTTGCCTGAGGTACTGCCTGCGATCCACAGACGCCGCGCTCAAGCTGGCCCACTACCACCACGGCCTCTACACCCTGGCCGTGGCCACCATGAGTAACCTGGCCAGGAGCCGTACACTCGCTCTACAGGTGGGCTCTCTCTCTCTCTCTCTCTCTCTCTCTCTCCTCCTGAAGCCTGTGTAGCTGTTGTTCTTCCCTGTACACAACCTCTGAAGAACTCATCACCACCACACAGGCATGAAACTTATAAATTGTTAAGGCACCGAAGGCTTTATGGAAGGCTACATAATTACTGTAAAATTTTGTAACTACTGTAGGCTCTTAATGTGAATACTGCCCACCTGTCTAAATTTATCCCTGTAATTCCTGTCTTAGGCTATTTCTGTAATCTCTGTCGCGATTTATGTGCTATAATCTGTCTTGGTTAATCCCTATAAATCTGTCCTAGTTAATCCCTATAAATCTGTCCTAGTTAATCCCTATAAATCTGTCCTAGTTAATCCCTATAAATGTCTGTTAATCCCTATACAATATATCTTAGTTAATCTCTGTAAATGTCTGTTAATCTTCATGTAACACCCGTCTTAATTAGTTCCTGTAACACCCATCACAGATAACCTCAGTGCCTCATGTGTTACAGCTGTTGACTCGGGCGTGTATGACCTCGTCAGGAGGTCACCGACAAGTGGTGGAGGCCCTTGCTATCCTCCGCCTCCGCTTTGCTGAACCTGTCAAGTGCAAGTTCCTCATCTCAATGATGCTGTCACACCCCCACCCCAGGTACTGTCACACCCCCACCCCAGGTACTGTCACACCCCCACCCCCAGGTACTGTAGCACACCCACCCCAGGTACTGTAACACCCCCACCCCCAGGTACTGTAGCACACCCACCCCAGGTACTGTCACACCCCCACCCCAGGTACTGTAACACCCCCACCCCGAGGTACTGTAGCACACCCACCCCAGGTACTGTCACACCCCCACCCCCAGGTACTGTCACACCCCCACCCCTAGGTACTGTCACACCCCCACCCCCAGGTACTGTAGCACACCCACCCCAGGTACTGTCACACCCCCACCCCCAGGTACTGTAGCACACCCACCCCAGGTACTGTAACACCCCCACCCCAGGTACTGTAACACACCCACCCCAGGTACTGTCACACCCCCACCCCCAGGTACTGTAGCACACCCACCCCAGGTACTGTCACACACCCACCCCAGGTACTGTCACACCCCCACCCCCAGGTGCTGTAGCACACCCACCCCAGGTACTGTCACACCCCCACCCCAGGTACTGTAACACCCCCACCCCGAGGTACTGTAGCACACCCACCCCAGGTACTGTCACACCCCCACCCCAGGTACTGTCACACCCCCACCCCCAGGTACTGTAGCACCCCCACCCCAGGTACTGTCACACCCCCACCCCCAGGTGCTGTAGCACACCCACCCCAGGTACTGTCACACCCCCACCCCCAGGTACTGTAACACACCCACTCCAGGTACTGTCACACCCCCACCCCCAGGTACTGTAACACCCCCACCCTAGGTACTGTAACACCCCCACCCCAGGTACTGTAACACCCCCACCCCAGGTACTGTAACACCCCCACCCCAGGTACTGTAACACCCCCACCCCCAGGTACTGTAACACCCCCACCCCCAGGTACTGTAACACACCCACCCCAGGTACTGTAACACCCCCACCCCCAGGTACTGTAGCACACCCACCCCAGGTACTGTAACACCCCCACCCCAGGTACTGTCACACCCCCACCCCAGGTACTGTCACACACCCACCCCAGGTACTGTCACACCCCCACCCCCAGGTACTGTAATGATCATATGATATTTTCATGTTCCGACGCTTGACAGTGGCCCTTAACACAGCCCCGCTTTATACCCTAAACAGTGTTGAATGTATGAGAGGCGTCACAGTCCCTAATGCCTCCTCCATATCCCTGAACGCAAGCTACCATTTCCATGCTTGTTGTGGTAGATATTTTTCACAGCAGGTTTCAGATTACTAAAGAAAAAACGTTATTTTTTATTTTAGATAAGGATATTTGGGTTATTTGTGCTGCCATCTCTTATATTTTGGGTTAATTGAATTAGTCCGTTGTCTCTTTACTTCTATGTTTAGTAAGAATAACTTAAACTATACATTTATCCCCTCTGTGTACCACCGAGCTCATCCATTAAGTGCTGCTCACAGTACAGAACAATACCCAGTACATCACTAATCCCCCTCTGGTGGTGACAGCTTCCAGGTGTGGGGTATGAGGTTTCTGAACGCATTGGTGGCGTCGTCGGGCAGCCTGCGACAGAGGATCTACCTGCAGGAGGAACTGGCTGAGGCTGGCTTCGACCCCTCCGTTCTTAGGAAGGTGAGGTGCAGAGCGTCTTGCTATGAGTGAGGGTACAGAACAGTTTATCCCACGTGGTGATTGTGGTGTCCCTTGAAGTAGAAATTCAGACAGAAGTTTATCGAGAAACAACAGTACAAGAACAAGGTTGAATATAAAGGACAGTAATACAGTAACTTTGTATTATATGGAAGGTTTTGTCTGATACCAAGACTCAAATACAGAAAGATTGATGCAAAAATATCAGAAGAGAAAGTTCAGCTATAAAGAAATGTAAGCCTACAGTAACGTGTAGCTGATATTTCCATGTTTGTTTCTTTAATTTGCTTATTAATTCACGTAAGCAATTTGACCGACTCCTTCCTTCTTTGATAACATATTTCCCTTTAGAGGCATTTTCTTCTGGTTTGATATATACTACTTGCATGACACACACACACACACACACACACACACACACACACACACACACACACACACTCTCTCTCTCTCTCTCTCTCTCTCTCTCTCTCTCTCTCTCTCTCTCTCTCTCTCTCTCTCTCTCTCTCTCTCTCATATTGTCTAAACCTCCTTCAGATCATCGAAAGGAGCGGGTCAGACCACCTCCAGCAGCTAGCCATGGCTGAGCTGGGTCGGTGGAATGCTGCCTACGTGGACATCGGGGGTCTGGAGAATGAACTGTTTGACCTGCGAACCGCCAACGCCAAACTGCAGGAGGAACTGAGGAAGCTCCGGGAAGCTAACATGGTGAGTCATACGCCCGAGAAGGATGAGCAGGAAAGATGATCAGAAGATAAAGTAATAAAGTAGATAGTACAGCAGATAATGTAGTGGAAGAGAAGGGTTGATGATTGTTGTAATAAGAGAGATAAGTAGAATTTTATGAGCGGCAGTAGACTTGTAATATATAATAACAATTATTTATAACCTATTTTGTTGCATACAGTAGTTTTAACTTAATCTGGGTAGCCCGCTGGTCGAGTGGGTACTCTGTTCACTTCCTGTTTCAGAGGTCACTGATTCGATTCCTGGGCACTCTCAGTTTACCCAGCTGTAAATTGGTACCTGAGTTTACAACAAGGAGTTAGCATAGCCGGAAATGCACTCAACCGACTTTGCTTCCCCAGGCTGTAAACTTGGGTACCCATTTACAGCTGGGTGAACTGGGATCGTCAGGAATTGAACCAACGACCCCCAGAACAGAAGCGAACACTGTAGTCACTCGACCACCACACTTCTATATTGTAGTAAAGTGTAGCTAAATTTTCATGACCATTATAAGAAGATGAATTTCATGACTATTTGAGTAAGGTCTAGTTAGTGCTTCATGGTCACTATAGCAAGGTGATTATAGTTAGTGTTGCTTTGCCCCTCCCTCAACTATCCCTCCTTTATCCAGAAACTCCTTGAGGAAAATGTCCTCCTGAAGACTGTGGGTGGCGAGGTGGAGGAACGTTTTTCGGCCCTCCAGCGGCGACTAGAGCAGAACGGCATCCCTGTGCCTCCATCCCCAGTCCCCTCCGTCAGCGATTCTGATCTCTCTTCCCTCAACACCTTCAGGAATTCCACCATGCGTCGCAATTCCATCTCACCTTCCAGGAATGGAGACTCGAGAAGCGCCATCACTGAGACTGACTCTGTTATATTCACTCAGGCAGGTGGGAGGTCCATCACGCCAGTATGGAACGGCAGTCCAAAGCTGCAGTCTGAATCCTCCAGCAGCAAGTCGTCCATTTCTTCCAGTGAGACTGTCGCTCCAATGCGTCCCATCTCTTCCTCGAACTCTGGCGTCCTCCCACCCACTAGAAGAAGCAGGCACCAGTCTGGTTCATCCACGCCCGAGCCCAGAGTGACTTCTCCTCTAAGGAGCTCCACTGCATCACCCATCAGGAATGGAGAGAAGAAAGATGACCACAGGAGGGAAGATGGTACACCCACCAGAACTTCCCCCACACAGGAGACCGAAAAGAAGCGAACGTCGGGAGACAGATTCAACGAGCACATGCCCACCACACACATTGATATGACTTACCAAAGTGAAAAGTCACCGTCACCAGAGGCAGAACTACAAGATAGAAGCAGGTCGCCTCCTGGTGGAAAACAGACCACTCAGGAACCCAAAAAACCATCTAGATCAAATAGTCGACAGCGCCAGCAGATTTCCAAAGAACTGCCACAGGTGAATGGTTCTTCCAGTAATGGATCTGAGAGGGAGATGCGGAAGTCCGTTAGCCTGACGCAGAGTGACAACAGGCCAAGCAGTAAATCTTCCTCAGCCTCACACACGCCCTCACCCAGGTCAGGATCTCCGTCTAACCCCAAGAGAAAAGCTCCGAAACCTCCCTCAGGCACGACTAGCCCGTTATCATCCTCGACTTCTTCCTTGTCATCTTCTTCCTCCACCTCCTCCGGCCCAGGAGGGGAGCGGAAGGATCCTGAGTACATGAACGTGCCACGGCGGGAATCACCGCAGAACAAAAGTCGCAGTGAGTCGCCAGCAAGTAAAACTCGGAGTAGCAGCGAGGAAGGCGACCTTGATTATGAGCGAGATGTGGTTGTGTATGAGGCCATCACTCTTGGTAATGACAGGATCTTCATTGATAAGAACAACACTCAAGGCTCCCATGACTCTGACAAGAGTCAAAGCTCAATGGAGACAAAGGGCAGCCAGGAGTCTGTAGACAGTCAGGAAAGCTACCCTGACGGCCCCAGTGTGCGACAGTCTGTGCGTCACTATGAGAACCTGGTGATGATGACCGACCACTTTGAGATGGTTCCTGAGTCATGGATAGACAGTGAGCGAACTGATGCACCGAAAAGAGAAGAGAAAGTATATGATAGGAGAGAGAGACGAGAGGACAAGGAAGATAGAGGTGACAGGAAAGAGGAAAATAGATCAGAGAGACAGGAAGATGTAAGTGAAAAGGAAGTAGAGGCTGTTATGTCGGGTCTTGAGAATGTGCTAAGGAGTGCCGAGTCCTCACTGAGCTTGACATCACAGGAAACAGTAAAGGAAAATCCTCTCTTGAAAGAAAAATTTGAGGACCGGGCGAGCCCAGAGAACGCCACAAATGAAGAACTTGAGATTGTACCAACACGAATTCCTCAACTGCCTGCCAGATCTCGCTCTCAAAATTCTCAGGTGGGAAATAATCAACGAGACCCTGTGCTGTTCTTGGAGTTTGAATCTCCAGCTGAGACAAGTGATACTGAAACACTCCTTCGTAGTAGCCAGCCACTTCCTAGTCCCCGCACCATTGAGACAGAGTCTACCAAGTCATTTGGTTTTATCCGTCCAGAAAGGGCGGTGCGACGCCACGAAACCTTTGTTGATCGTAGTAGTAACGAACGAGAGTCTCGAGATGAGCGTCGCCGAGGCATCAAGCGCAGTGAGAGTTTTCAAACTGGCAACAAAAACGACTACAACAGTCATCGCTCATACTCCCCAAGACGACGAGGTTCAATGGACCTTCTGGTGCCTCTAGAGGAGAAGGAAGTCCACATTAGCGGTCGAATGTTCACCAAGTACACCCCACACGAGGTTGAACGACGCAACCGTGTCAATGAGCTCATCACTGCCGAGATGAACCGTCGCAAGAACCGCAGCATGGAAGACCGTCTTGACCAATGGTTTGAGTCTCAGGGCGGTGATGGTGAATGGACGCTCAAGTGGAAATATCCAGAAATTAATCCCGACAAGGAGGAGAAGCTCAGCCGTCAGAAGAGTAACCGGAGACACGAGAGCCAATCACCAACTCGCTATGATGACAACAGGAGGTCTTCTAGATCCAAGAACGTGGAGAATAGATCACCTTCTAAACACCAAGACAACAAAACTCAGCCTGCAAAGTACCCTGTCGACCTCCCTGGCCCACCGCCCAAGCCCTCGCGAGCTGGTAAACAATCCAAGTTCTCCAACTCTGAAATCAGCGCCTTTAGTGGCTTCAAGAACCCTAATAGTTTCCGCGAGAGTGACTATGGGCCCAATTTTATGCTCAACAAACCGTCGACACGTTTACCAGACTTTGCAGACTTTGCCGATTATGGCGGGCGAGATTACCTCCCTCCCCGCGGGCGTAACTCAAGGGAAAAGGGCGTGGGTGGGCGGCGAAAGGCAGAAATAGACCCCGATATCCCCACGCCAGACTACTCGGCTACGCCTGCCAGCACCATGTCCACCGTAGCCAATGGGTCCCCCTCTAAACACATCCTGGACATGCCGTCAGGGCTGTACTGAGTCATAACCTCAGAACTTTTTCTACACCACATGAACATGAGGAAGAATGGTGGACAAGTTGTACATAGAATACATTTATATAATCTTAATTTTCTCGCATATGGTGTAAGAAAAAGCTGTGACAAATACTTTTAATACAGTATATACAGTTGTATGACTAACATGTTAGTGAATCTATCAGAAATAACACTCGGAGGAACCTTCGGACAATAACACAAGTAAATATATATAGATATATTTATTTGTTGACAATTAACATCCCATTTATAGTTACAGTACATACAACATTTGTGTGGTCACATAAGCCGCGTTTGCTGCAACAGCTCGTGGTGGCGAGTGAAGCTGAATACAAGTATTACTCGGTTAAACAATATGTGCAATACTCAAGGAATCTATGTATATATATGTATATATAGTGTTCTATATCTATTGTTATGTAAACTGAAGAAGTTTATATCATGATGTTACAACTTTGGCAGAAGTTTATATAGTGTTGTTGTGACGTAACGAGATGTATCATGGCTTTTGTTTATAGATTTCCCTAAATTGTTTACTAGGGATATCAGCTCCGTGACTCCCCTGGACCCATACTTTCTCCAGTGTTTGATCCGTGAACTATTTATGGGGTATACTATAGCCTCGACCATCAGTGGTTCCTACGATAAATGTTCCTCGTAAGTGGAGTTGTAAGAATACTCCCAACTGATTGACACAGGAGTAATGTTTAAAAAAAATATCATAAACTTTCACTGAGACTCTACTCTACCTTTACTAGACCACCTCTCTTAGTACCAATTAGAAACCAAAATTCGAGTAGAGAATAATTTTCCAAAGATTTGCTACCTTAACTTAGTCTAGTGTTCAGTAGCTAAGGCAGAGTCTCTGGATATCGATGCTATTTTTTGGATAATTAATGGTCTAGCTTATATTAACCACCTCCCCTTGTGAGGAAATATTCACCTTACGAACCTTTGAGAACCACGACCCACATTTTGAATACTGGAGATGTCATCGAAGTGAATTTTATAATTTTTGAAGGTCCAATAAATATTTTGCCCCCAGGAAAGTTTGTGAGTGAGTGGTGTAAACCGTCTTAGTAAAATCAGGAGACTCAGAGGTGAAAGTTGCAGGTGAGTCTTGAGTTTGAACACCTATTGGTATAAATAGGTAAGGGAAATATAATTGACTTGTTGCATCTGTGAGATTATATTTAAAGAATAACATTTATTGTGTATGTGTGTGTGTGTGATGTGCATGTTGTGTATGGCTGTATGTTGGTTAATGTGTATGTTGATTGATGTGTTTGTTGACTGATGTGTACTGTATGTTGACTGACCGATGTGTATGTCGCCGATTATACACTCCAACCTTTCCTTGTATAACAGTAATACAAAATAAAATGTATACAACATAAGAATTGTTTATTTACCTTTACGGAATGAAAAACAAATGTATAATATTTTGAGTAGATGATAAATTGTCTACTACTGGTGATGGTAGTGGTGGTGGTGGTGGTGATAGTAGTGACGATAATTGTGGCTGTGGATAGTTGTAATACTGTAGTAATGATGGTAGTGAATGGTTGTAATAGTAGTGAATAGTTGTAATAGTAATGGTGGTAATGGTTGTAAATAGTTGTTGTATAGTAATGATGATGGTAATGGAAGTAACGATAATTGTGGTGATAGTGGTTGGGGATGACTATAATGGTAGTAGTAGTAGTGGTGGTGCAAATTCTATTAGATTAAAATATAACATAAACATAAATTTAAAAGACAAAATTTCACCTGTGTAATTGTAAAAAAATTTCCCTGAACACTTGTCAATATATATCTGGCACCATGTACTTGAGGGTCAGGAAGTGGAGAAGTCATGTGATTTTCAACATCTAATTTACTAAACAATTTTTTACCATAGAATTTTACTCTTAATTTTTCACCATAGAATTTACTAAACAAAATTTCTCCCAAGAATGTTTTTATTATAATTATTATGATTTAGTTTATAATGAAAAGCTATCTGACCCACAAGTAGATGACAGAAATATGAACTTAACTATACATTTCAATAGAGTTTTAAGGGAAGTAATTTTTTTTTTTTTAATAATATTTCTTTCTTGGGCTTTACTGAGTGATCTTATCTACTCATATCTACCTTGATTGTATTTAAAGATGGGTTCTATTTCGTATATTCCTATGCTATAATACTTTTTCTTACATGATACTAAGGTAGGTAATGTATAGTGTTGACTGTTGCCATATATCCAGTTTTGATTCATGTGTGTTTATGAGTTGTATAATCTTCATTGCATAGCTTCCTGTATAAAATAAATAATTAAATAACCAGTTTAAAGGGCAATTGTAACTCTTACCACAAGCACCAAGGTTGATACACTAATAATAACTGAAGATGATTCCGTATATACAGTGAACTAAATCAACAATGCTTCTAAACATTCATCAATACATTACGTTCGTGCGAGCAGATCACACACCTAAGCTATCAGGGAGGACATGGGGCGCCCCCTTGTGTGGGTATATACATAAGGTCATCTTCTGAGGTATCAAAAAATACTGCGAAGGCCATGTTGTTGACACGGGTGTCTGGTAGTGTAAGGAACCCGAGTATAAGGGATCTGAGTATAAGGAACCCGACTGAGGTATTGTTGATAGGTTACAAACTCAGTAAATCTCTCTCCTAATTAAATCTCGCCTCAGGTAATACCATCAATAGGTAGGAAAAAAAACAGTACCACAACTTGGGTCTTGGTGTGAGTGACTGATGTAAACACACCGAGTATACTTGTGGTTATGGATATTGATTGATTTTGTTTTTGTTTTTAGTACCTCGGTCTTGTACTTGTGTATTCACCAGGTCGTCAACTCAACAGGTCATAGGCACTCCCAAACATCCGTGACTATACAGATACACAATAAGGCAGGTATTCCCCAAAGGTCCAGATTCTCCAATTTTCGTATGTAATATTTCCCTTATGGTGTGAAGACGTGTTTAGCTGCCTCTCTTAAACTACCACACTTATTTGGACAAAATGACGTCGAAATGACACTTAACATTCGATCATAACTATCTACTTGTCTCCGGTAACAGGGAAATTATTCTACCTACGAATCATTCAAGAATCCTAACCCAGGTGAGGTAAGTCTGCCGAGGGGGGGATACACCGTGACACACACATGCGGGAGACAAGCTACAGTACTTCACCAAGAGTATATTAACGTGACTACAAGGACCAGGCATCTTAGTCTGATACACTGCCAAGCTATACTGTACATGAAGAGTTGTAAGATATGTCACCCTGTTGAAGAATTACTGTATACACATCCACTATACAACTCTGCCTATATGTCCTCTTTAAAAATAAATTGAGCTTTGGTAACTTTTCCAAATTATTTATCTCAGCTGACACTTCACGAAAATATTAAACCATCGCCACGTTTCCTCTCCAGCTGCCTCAACATACTGTAACTAATCACAGCTCGATAGAATTACTGTATCAGGGAATAATTACTCACTTCCAGCAGTGTATGAGTCAGTCAGTCATCCTCAGGACCTGACTCACCACGCTCTAGCACTAGGTCCTCCTTGGCAGCAGCAACAAGGAATGACCTCGCTGTCTCTCGTGTAGATGGTCACAGCTCCTGTGTTTTGACTTTCCTGTAGAAGGTGTATTACTCCCTCCTGTGTAAAACACCAGGGGATACTACACCCAGGTTCACGCCCACACACACACCCATCCCGCCCCTAATTCATCCCTTCTCTATCCTGATTGTCACATACTCTGCCTTCAATATGGCCCCAAAGAGTCAGTATTCAAAATAAAACATCTCTCTCTCTCTCTCTGTGTAGCTGTTACAACCAGCCTTAGCCAAAACCGACGAGGTTAAGGAGGAGCAGGTGGAGGAGGAGGATGGTGAGTGAAGAAGGGAGGACATATCTCGCCTTCCCACCACCATCAGCCGCCACGTCCACCACCACCAGGGTCGTGCTGTTGGAGAGTCCCCCTCGGTGCTTGTACTTGATCTGGTTGGGGTGTTTGTTGCCTGACCTGCCCGGCGACTTCCAGCTGCCTGAAGGAGACGGGATCATGTTGGTGACGAACTTGGTGGTGCGGAGGCTGTCTCCCAGGTGGGTCTTGTCGCCCTTGTGAGTGTCGTTGAAGGAGGTGTTTCTGGAGGGTGTTGACGGCCACCTGGTGGTGTAGGTATAGGGCGGTGCCTTACCTGAGGGAACAATAACAGTGGTAATAATCGTGTGTGCAATTGTCACCTGAGCATCATTATTAATAGTCATCATCATCAATAGTCATCATTATCATTAATAGTCATCATCATCATCATCAGTAGTCATCATCATCATCATCATTAATTATTATCATGATGAAACTTTAACCATCATCATTATCATCAAATATCATTAATTATTATCGTCAATCATCATCATCAACACTCGGGAGGGACGGGAAGGGGTCACTCACCTGGCTGTATGATGCGCCACGGTCGTGTTGGCACTATTAGTATGGGGTCCTTAATCTCTGTAATATAACCAGCATGATTAGTACAGTATAACTAGTATGATTATTTTACTTCAATAAAACCGGTGTGATTAGTATCCCTGTATAATTGATCTGTGGTGAGTGTTATACTCCCTATAATAACTAAGGACTCTGTAGTATACTCTGGTATAATTAGTATATTCCTGTATTGTTTATCCTTCCAATCAATCCTCAGTATACCTTTTTGTGATTGGAATATGTGTAGTATAGCCGGAGTGATTAGCTAGTCGATGATTGTGTGAGATAAGACAAGAACACACACACACACACACACACACAGACAGACAGACACACACACACACACACACAGACAGACAGACACTCACTGTAAACCTTGATGGTGCCGTGAGCGTGACCGGTGGGACTGACGGCGTGACAGTTGTAGCGGGTGAAGTCTCCATCAGATACTCTCCTCACCGTCAGTAGTACCTCAGTCCTCGTCGACGCCTTCACCTCCTTCACCTGGTACTTGTCGCCTGAGGGAGAGGTGAAGGGTGAGAGGGAGAGAGAGAGAGACAACGCGTGCTGGGTTAGTAGAGTAGCTGACCAATAGAGGGCAGGGCAGGTGGGCAAGGGAAGGCATGACAGACAGGGTAGGGCAATGTAGGTGGGCAAGAAGGGAGGGCATGACACACGGTAGGGCAGTGTAGATGGAGAAGAGAGAGGCAAGATGAGGAAGAATGAGAGGAGGTGGTGAGAGAATGAGAGTCCAGAGTGAATGGACAAGAAGAGTAAACACCTTAGACGTGGTAAAAACTAAAGCGCTGATTACTTTACCTGGTACGGCATACAGTACACCTTACCTGGCCTGACATAATTAACCATAGGACTTTTAAATTTACCTGTGTGGGGGGGGGGGGGGATGTACCGTTTTAGTCTACCGTACCTGTTAGACACTGTTACCGTCGAAGTGTACCGTTACCATCTCTGACTTCCTGTTTTATCCTACCGTTAACCTCGCTGACTATACTGTTACTTACCGTTGTAGTCCACCGTTAACCTGTAAAACTCTGTTAATCCCCATTTTATTACCGTTAACCTGTTGAGACTTACTGTTGGTTATGTTGACGCCGTTGACTTCCCAGTAGTGTCGTGGTGGAGGGTTGGCTACGCTGGTGCAGTTAAGAGTCACGTCTAGCCCAGCCTTAGTGCCTACCAGGTCCTTACCCAGCCACAACACTGGGCCATCTGTCAACACAACCTTGGCTGAGCGTCTTATAATACTTTCTTGGGAGGTGTGTGTGTGTGTGTGTGTGTGTGTGTGTGTGTGTTTTATAGAGGTGTGTGTGTGTGTGTGTGTGTGTTTTAGAGGTGTGTGTGTGTGTGTGTGTGTGTTTTAGAGGTGTGTGTGTGTTTTGAGGGGAGGAGGTTGTGATGGTAACGTGGTTGTGATGTTTCTTGTTGGTAGTTGTTGTTTTTATTGTTTTTATTATTAATTTTGTCATTGTTGTTGTCAAGATTTATATACTGTAGTTGTTATTATTATTATTATTATTATTATTATTATTATTATTATTATTATTATATGAGTAAATAAAAGACATCAAACACCTGAAAATCTGATAAATAAGAATAATCAAGTAATTACAGGTAAGGTAAAAGGTGACTACTTACAGGTGATAGTCAGGTGTGTGGTGCGGGAGACCGGTGCGGTGGCGTTGTTGTCCACGTGACAGGTGTAGGCTCCTGAGTGCTCCCGACGGACAGACTCAAACACCAGGACGCTCCCTTCCATCGCCCACACTGGCAGACACACGCCAGGTTGGAGTTAGTTAGTTAGTGTGTTTGGTTGTTAGTTGAGGTAATAGTGTTCGTTATGTTTTATTTCAGTTGATTTTGGGGATTACTACTACTACCACTACTACTACTACTACTACTACTACTATTATTACTTTTCCTCCTCCTCCTCACCGCTGGCTTTGATACTCTTCCTCTTCCTTCTCCTCTTTTATCTCCTCTTCCTCGACCATTTCCTCCTTCCTCTTCCTAATGGTCGTCTCGTGTATATGCTAATGAAGGAACGTTATCTAAAAAAGGTTCCTCAGTTAAACTATATCTCTCTCTCACTAGTGACGTCAGACCTTATCTATACCTCAGTCCCTTTTACCTATTGCAGAGAAAAAATAATGATACTCAAAATGGCGTCGGAATTGTTTTATGACTGTAGGTCTTTACAGTGCAGTGATGAGTCTTGAGAGGGTGAATCTAGGGTTGAGTTTTACCTTTAATCTCCCCAGTTATATTATTCAGATAGACTCCCCAGGTAAACGCAGGTAAATTTCCCAATTAACTACCCCCAGGTAAACTTCCCAATTAAACTCCCCCAGGTAAAGTTTACATTTAATCTTTACATTTTATTAATTACAGCTAAATTCCTACTACACTTCCCCAGTAAAAACCTTAGCGTAACTCTCCCCATAAACAGCTAAATCCCGTAACTGGGTAAGTTAGCTGGCAGGGTTTAGCGTTTGTGTTTATGTTGAATTATGTCTTATGAGTTTAACTGAGGAGCCTCGCTGGGGTGCCTAGCTGAGGAGCCTAGCTGACAAATTTGGCTGAGATATTGACCTATGGTGGATGGGGTACTGACCTGTGATGGATGGGGTACTGACCTGTGATGGATGGGGTACTGACCTGTGATGGATGGGGTACTGACCTGTGATGGATGGGGCACTGACCTGTGATGGATGGGATACTGACCTGTGATGGATGAGGTACTGACCTGTGATGGATGGGGTACTGACCTGTGATGGATGGGGTACTGACCTGTGATGGATGGGGTACTGACCTGTGATGGATGGGGTACTGACCTGTGATGGATGGGGCACTGACCTGTGATGGATGGGGCACTGACCTGTGATGGATGGGATACTGACCTGTGATGGATGGGGTACTGACCTGTGATGGATGGGGTACTGACCTGTGATGAATGGGGTACTGACCTGTGATGGATGGGGTACTGACCTGTGATGGATGGGGCACTGACCTGTGATGGATGGGGCACTGACCTGTGATGGATGGGATACTGACCTGTGATGGATGGGGCACTGACCTGTGATGGATGGGGTACTGACCTGTGATGGATGGGGTACTGACCTGTGATGGATGGGGTACTGACCTGTTCTAGGGGTGCGGAAGATGGGGTTAGCGTCAGTTCTCCTCCAGGTGGTGAGGGCGGGAGGGAAGGCTCGAGCACGGCAGGTAAGGCGCACCTTGGCACCCTCCCTCACCTCCACGTACGACCCTGACCACTCCTCCAGCGTCGGCGGCACTGAGGGCGGGGACACGGGGTCAGAGAGAGAGACTAAATTACTGTATGATCATTATAATTGTTACTGCGTGTGTGTGTTTTAAGTTACTAGTAATGGCTGTCTTCTTCCGAGGTCCGGCCCATTTCCTCTCCTTAATATACAGTAATCACTATTATATACCCACTATTACCCATTACTCTTCCCTTTAACACCCTCTATTACTTCCCCATTTCCAAACCCCCACTGTGCCAGGATGTAACCCCCCCCCCCCCCCAGTTGGCCCTCAGGACTGACCGAGGACCTGCAGGTAACTCCTGGAGGAGGTCATGGGCTCGGTGTTGAGCTGACACATATACCACCCTCGGTCTGTGGACAACACGGGGGAGATGGTGAGCCCGGCCGAGTGGCGGTCAGCGTGGAGGGAGAGACGAGGCGTGCGGGTGTACAGGTCCCGCCCGATGCTCAGGATGGACTGAGTCTCCTCGTGCACCCACGCCAGCTGCTGACCGAGAGAGATTACATGTTAGTGTCAGTCAACCCACGCCAGCTGCTGACCGAGAGAGAGAGAGAGAGAGAGAGAGAGAGAGAGAGAGAGAGAGAGAGAGAGAGAGAGAGAGAACATGTCATCATCGTTAACATCAAAAGTCTGTCTCAGAATCCAAAGTGAACAATGAAAACAAAATACACAATTGAAGGTCAAAAAATAAGTTAAAGGGTGTAGGCTACATGTTAAGCTCATACAGTGGTGTTTTGGTGAGACGTATACAATGGGTGAGAGAGACGGTTAAGCCAGCATGATACAGTTAGTTATTCAAAGTGTTAATCTTATGTCTTAGGGTTGGCGACCACAGCCCTCCACTCCATACGTCTTCTGGCTGCTTTTATACTCCCACCACACACACACACACACACACACACACACACACACACTCACACTCACACACACTCCCACCACACACACACACACACACACACACACACACACACACACACACACTTTATCCGTCGGAGGTTGCTGTCGTGAGGTTGATATTGAAGAGAGGAGGGACGGGGCGGGGCTGGGTCGGGAAGGGCTGGGGAGGGGCAGGGTTGGGGCGGGGTGCGGTGGGGAGGGACGGTGGCTGGTGTGTCGAGGAATAAAACTGTTAGTTTTTTTCTACTGGAAATGTCGTGACCTTATACAGAGGCTGTTGAACCTTTAATACCTGTCAGTTGGGCTTGAACACGTGGCTTGGACTTGCTCTTGAACATACAACTCTCACTCACTCTCTTTCTTTCATTCTTTCTTTCTCTCCACTCTCTCTCTCTCTCTCTCTCTCTCTCTCTCTCTCTCTCTCTCTCTCTCTCTCTCTCTCCTCCTGACCTTGTATCCGTGTAGGTTGGTGACGGAGCACATGAGGGTTACTTCCTGCCCCTCCACCACCGTCACGTTGTGGGCGGGGTGCACGAATTTGGGCGGGGCGGGGCTGATCCTGGGGGCGCCGCCTGTGGGGGAGAGTGAGGTGAGAGTGTGAGATATGAGGAGTGTGAGTGTGTTGAGTGTGTGAGTGGTCAGGGAGGGAGGGAGATGGATTTGATACACCTGGACTAATTAATACCTGAGAGACTAATTACCTGTGATGTATAGAATAAATATTATTATTACACCTGTGGGGAAAATCTGATGAAAATATTAATAGATCAAATTAAGGAGAATAAATATATAAATACCAGAATAAATCACAGTTAATCTGATGAAATAAATTTTGAAGTATTGTATTTTTCAGTGACAGACACACACACACACAGACAGACACAGACAGACAGACAGACAGACAGACCCACAAACAAACCGGTCAGTATTATTGTGTTTTTCAGTAAGACAGACAGACAGACAGACAGACAGACGGACCAGTATACAGTACACTACATCTTTAAATATACTGTAATGAAAAGGTAAAAGTAAACGTATGAATAAGATTGAATAAAGATAAATTAAATAGAGACAGAGACT
>CAUDMG010003924.1:20000-22500 GCA_958450375.1 Homarus gammarus
TTTCCCCTCCCTCCCTCGTGTGGTTACCGTGTTTCCTCCCTCCCTCGTGTGGTTACCGTGTTTTCCCTCCCTCCTCGTGTGGTTACCGTGTTTCCTCCTCCCTCCCTCGTGTGGTTACCGTGTTTCCTCCCCTCCCTCGTGTGGTTACCGTGTTTCCCCTCCCTCCCTCGTGTGGTTACCGTATTTCCTCCCCTCCCTCGTGTGGTTACCGTGTTTCCTCCCTCCCTCGTGTGGTTACCGTGTTTCCCCTCCCCCTCGTGTGGTTACCATGTTTCCCTCCCCTCGTGTGGTTACCGTGTTTCCTCCCTCCTCGTGTGGTTACCGTGTTTCCCTCCCCCTCGTGTGGTTACCATGTTTCCCTCCCCTCGTGTGGTTACCGTGTTTCCCTCCTCGTGTGGTTACCGTGTTTCCTCTCCCCGTGTGGTTACCATGTTTCCCTCCCCTCGTGTGGTTAGTGTTTCTTCTACTCGTGTGGTTACCGTGTTTCCCCTCCTCGTGTGGTTAGTGTTTATTCTACTCGTGTGGTTACCGTGTTTCCCCTCCCTCCCTCGTGTGGTTACCGTGTTTCCTCCCCTCCCCCGTGTGGTTACCGTGTTTCCCCTCCCTCCCTCGTGTGGTTACCGTGTTTCCTCCCCTCCCTCGTGTGGTTACCGTGTTTCCCCTCCTCCCTCGTGTGGTTACCGTGTTTCCCCTCCTCCCTCGTGTGGTTACCGTGTTTCCTCCCCTCCCTCGTGTGGTTACCGTGTTTCCTCCCCTCCCTCGTGTGGTTACCGTGTTTCCCCTCCCTCCTCGTGTGATTACCGTGTATCCCTCCCCCTTGTGTGGCTACCATGTTTCCTTTAGTTATAGTGTACAATATTAGACAGAAGCATTAGTACAGGTTATCATATAGTGAGTCAGGAGCTAATAAAGTCACTATATTTTTGTCATAATACCAAGTTCTTGTTATAACATATAGTGAGGTAGTGAGTCTTAGATCACTATAGTTAGGCCATGATATATCAAATTCTCGGTGTATCATGATTATAGTGAGTCTTAGATCATATAGTGAGTCTTAGATCATATAGTGAGTCTTAGGTCACTATAGTTCGACCAGGATTAGTTCTCGGTATATCGTATAGTGAAGCAGGTTGTTATATGACTCTATAGTTTGTACCATGACAAACACTCACTTTAGGTTGAGTGACGTCAGCCATTTATCACCAGAGGCTAAAATGAAGTACTGTTGTTAATTTGTTCCTGGGTAAGTGATGGGTGGCGGTGAGTGACGGAGGGGGTGAGGGACGGAGGAGGTGAGGGACGGAGGAGGTGAGTGACGGTAGGGGTGAGGGACGGAGGGGGTGAGGGACGGAGGAGGTGAGGGACGGAGGAAGTGAGGGGCGGAGGTGGTGAGGGACGGTGGGGGTGAGGGACGGTGGGGGTGAGGGACGGAGGAGGTGAGGGACGGAGGAGGTGAGGGACGGTGGGGGTGAGGGACGGAGGAGGTGAGGGGCGGAGGAGGTGAGTGACGGAGGAAGTGAGGGGCGGAGGTGGTGAGGGACGGTGGGGGTAAGGGACGGAGGAGGTGAGTGACGGAGGGGGTGAGGGACGGAGGAGGTGAGGGACGGCGGGAAGTGATGGGTGGCGGTGAGTGACGGAGGGGGTGAGGGACGGAGGGGGTGAGGGACGGAGGAGGTGAGGGACGGAGGAGGTGAGGGACGGAGGAGGTGAGGGACGGAGGAGGTGAGGGGCGGAGGAGGTGAGGGACGGAGGGGGTGAGGGACGGAGGAGGTAAGTGACGGTGGGGGTGAGGGACGGAGGAGGTGAGGGACGGAGGAGGTGAGGGGCGGAGGTGGTGAGGGACGGTGGGGGTGAGGGACGGAGGAAGTGAGTGACGGCGGGAGGTGGGAGGCGTTCTCAGTCATCACGTTTATTAGGGAAATATTTAAAGATGTTTCCTTGTTAGATCCGTCCTTAGTATATACAGTAGGTGTGTGTGTGTCCGTGCGTGCCGGAGTTGAGTGGCGGATAGATAGGTGATGCGTGGATGCCTACCGCTGCCGTATGGTCGCATTCGTCAGTTAAAGGCCGTGTGAGGAACCCCAAACAAGACCGACTTAGAGCTCCGTCAGGCAGGTAATGATAGAATAGATTATATAAAGGAATAATCTCACATCATATCAGTGTGTCCTCAGCGCCGACCAACACCTTCCTGGAGGAGGGGATATTAATCAATGTTATCTCCCTCCTCCTCCTCCCTTATCCTCATCAGCGGCCCGTCATCACCACCGTCCCTTATGCATATCTTTAACCTGGACTAAACTAAGGTCATTAAACACTACATCTTTCTGTAATTGGGACTCTCTCTAGGACACATAAACCGCCATAAGAACTCACTGGTGGAGACATCTGGCTGGAGGTGGAGCGTCACACGTGTCAACAATGCTTTAGAAGGTATAACTGGGGCGGTTAAGTGGCTGTGGTGTGGTGGCGCGCTATAAGACGGTCATCATATTTACCG
>CAUDMG010003924.1:25000-77500 GCA_958450375.1 Homarus gammarus
TTTCACTTATTAATGTGGATTTAATTAGCGTGAAGAGAAGGAAGGAAGGAAGGAAGGAAGGAAGGAAGTGAGGTTTGAGAGGGGGAGGGAAGTAAATGAGGAGAATGCGGGAGGAAGGGGAATGCGGGAGGAAGGGAAATTTCTATAGATTGAAGGGAAGGGTGAGGCGGGTTTCTACAGAGTGATGGAGAGGAAGGAAGGAAGGGGTGAAGGGGAGGAATGAAGGAAGGAGTAGTGGGTGATGGAGAGGAGAGGTGAAGGAGGGGGAGAAGGGTATTATTACAGAGTGAAATGAAGGGGAGGTGGAGGGAAGGGGGGAGGGGGGTTTCCATAGAGTGAAATGAAGGGGAGGAAGGAAGGGGTGGTGGGAGAGAAGGGGAGGGAGGGAGGGGGGAAGGGGGGGAGACACTACCAATCTTGTTTTAGCACCAGTAAAATCGAGATTGCGTCAGGCAGGTTCAGGCGAGTTACTCCACCCGGAAATTCGTCCTTTGGTCCTCATAATGGCGGAGTTTTGTTTACATTTGAATTTTGTTTACACCGTGTTCTTTTTTTACAGTTGGCTTTTGTTTACATTTGGATTTTGTTTACACTGGATTTGTTTGCAATGCAGCTTTTTTAAACTTGTTTTTTTTTTAAGTTATTTTGAAATTAAGTCTTAAGTGAGCGATAATTAAAACTTTATTAAACTAATACTCTCTCTCTCTCTCTCTCTCTCTCTCTCTCTCTCTCTCTCTCTCTCTCTCTCTCTGAGCATATTTTACCTAATAATTAACCACTAACTCTACCTGGAGGGATTAGGTTAGGTTAGGCTAGGCTATGTTAGGTTAAGTTATGTTTTGGTTAGGATAGGTTAGTTTATTCTAGGATATGTTAGCGTTATAGTGTTTAGTCATCACGTGAAATAATCTGGGTTGTTAATCTCCATATGGTTATGTTAGGTTAGGTTAGGATAGACTAGGTTAGGTTAGGACAGGCTATTTTAAGTTAGGTTAGGTTAGGACAGGCTATTTTAAGTTAGGTTAGGTCAGGCTATTTTAAGTTAGGTTAGTACAGGCTATTTTAAGTTAGGTTAAGTTATGATAGATTTGGTTAAGTTCAATCATCAAGTGAAATAATCTCTAACTAATCTTCATATAACTCCTCTCATGAACTCAACAACCCACAACAGCTTACAATTATCGCGGGTTATTATGAGACAACTTCACCACGGGCTTAACTCACATTAAATACTGCTGGAGATGTGACAATCCTTCTGACTTCTCCAAGCTTCCCGATGGCGTAAAACATGGACAGAGACTCGACTCATAAGTGATTTTGTTTAATACCAGTTAGGTGTGTGTGTGTGTGTGTGTGTGTGTGTGACAGAGAGAGGTTTGTTTGTGTGTGCGTGTATTGTGTTGTGTGTGTGTGTGTGTGTGTGTGTGTGTGTGTGACAGAGAGAGGTTTGTTTGTGTGTGCGTGTGCTGTGTGTGTGTGTGCGTGTGTGTGACAGAGAGAGGTTTGTTTGTGTGTGCGTGCGCTGTGTGTGTGCGTGTGTGACAGAGAGAGGTTTGTTTGTGCGTGCGTGTGCTGTGTGTGTGTGTGTGTGTGTGTGTGTGTGTGTGTGTGTGACAGAGAGAGGTTTGTTTGCGTGTGCGTGTGCTGTGTGTGTGTGTGTGACAGAGAGAGGTTTGTTTGTGTGTTTGTGTGCTGTGTGTGTGTGTGTGACAGAGAGGTTTGTTTGTGCGTGCGTGTGCTGTGTGTGTGACAGAGAGAGGTTTGTTTGTGTGTGCGTGTGCTGTGTGTGTGTGTGTGCGTGACAGAAAGAGGTTTGTTTGTGTGTGCTTGTACTGTGTTTGTGTGTGTGACAGGGAGGTTTGTGTGTGTGTGTGACAGAAAGAGGTTTGTTTGTTTGTGCGTGTACTGTGTGTGTGTGTGTAACGGAGAGAGGTTTGTTTGTGCGTGCGTGTACTGTGTGTGTGTGTGTGTGACGGAGAGAGGTTTGTTTGTGCGTGCGTGTACTGTGTGTGTGTGAGACAGAGAGAGGTTTGTTTGTGCGTGCGTGTACTGTGTGTGTGTGTATGTGAGACAGAGAGAGGTTTGTTTGTGCGTGCGTGTACTGTGTGTGTGTGTGTGTGTGTGTGTGTGTGACGGAGAGAGGTTTGTTTGTGCGTGTGTGTGAGAGCTGTAGTTACCACACTTATGAACTAACAACTAAAAGTACATAACTACATAAATTGTTCACTTTTTATACAAACAAATGAGTCACTTTATACCGTGGTAACTTAAACCTTTTCTCCGCCAGTGAATGAATGAGTCAGTCAGTCAGTCAGTCATGTATACTCGTTAAGGTAAAATCTACACTTCCATTGTTAAGTCTATGTAAATATTAGTAATCACACACAATGTTAATCAGCCAGTCAGTCCCTAAAAACGTGGCATTCATTAACACAGGTGAGGTGGTAAGGTAGCACAGGTGAGGCGGTAAGGTAGCCAGGTTAATTAAGATATTTTAACCCTTTATGTTGACTATTTGATACCTTGAGTGCTATGATTTAAACCCAGTACTACCGGGGGGGGGGGGGGAGGGTGGTGGAGGTATGATAGTAGTAATAGTAACAGTAGTCGTAGTAGTAGGAGTAGGTGGTGGAGGAGGAGGATAGCATCTCGGTCATGTATGCCAGCAGCGCGCGGGCTACACATAAAGCCTGGGGGCCATATGATAGCCAATATCAATATTCACAGATGCGGTGTGTAAACTTCCCGGATTAGTTTCACAGAGGATCGCCGTTTTTCCTCCTCCTCCTCCCTCCTTCTTTTCCTCCTTCTTCCTTCTCTTTCTCCTTCCGTCGCTGAACGTGTATGACGCCTTACCTTAACTCTCTTACGTGGAGGGAAGGACGGGCTGGGGCTTCGCGGGCGGGTGGGCGGGCGGGCGGGCGGGGAAAGTGGTTTAGAGTGGCCGGCTGGTTTGTGATGAGTAGGTAAAATGATTATATAAGATTTTGCAGGAGTTTTTATTAGGGTTATTCCAGCCTAAAGTTTGTTGATAGAGGAACTTTTTGGATTGTGGGACGTCACGTTGGCCCGGGATTTTTTTTTTTTATTATAATTTTTTTTTTTTTATTATTTTTTTTCTTGCTGACGTAAGGATGAAAATATTAGATGAACGAGAGGGGTATAGGAGGGTCCACACACACACACACACACACACACACACACACACACACACACACACACACATGTTCCTGACTTAATTATAACCACCTCACCTGTGTAGGTTATGGTGTTGTTAAAGCACTACAGGTGGAGGAACTACACCACGGGGCACATAGTTTACTGTACGTGTGTATGTCTGGTTGACTCAGGTAAGGTGTGAGGAGGTGATAAGTGTGTGTGTGTGTGAGTGTGTGTGTGTGTGTGCAGTAGGGACAGTGAGAAGGGGAGGAGGTGCAGGAACGGGACGGGAGGAGGTGATGGAAGGGTAAAGGGCGGGAGGGGGTGGAGAAAGGGTAGAGGGTGAGGTGGAGAGAGGGCAAGGGGCGGGAGGAGGCGTAGGGGGGTAAGGGAGAGAGAGAGAGAGGGAGGGAGGATGGAAGGAGGGTAAGGGAGAGAGAGAGGGAGGGAGGGTAATAGAGAGAGAGATGGAGGGAGGGCAATAGAGAGAGGGGAAGGGAGGGAGAGTAACAGAGCGAGGGAGGGAGAGTAAGGGAGAGGGGGGGAGTAAGAGAGAGGGAGGGGAGTAAGAGAGAGGGAGGGAGAGTAAGAGAGAGGGAGGGGGAGTAAGAGAGAGGGAGGGAGAGTAAGAGAGAAGGGGAGGGAGAGTAAGAGAGAAGGGGAGGGAGAGTAAGGGAGAGAGGGGGGAGTAAGAGAGAGGGAGGGAGAGTAAGAGAGAGGGAGGGAGAGTAACAGAGCGAGGGAGGGAGAGTAAGAGAGAGGGAGGGGGAGTAAGAGAGAGGGAGGGAGAGTAAGAGAGAGGGGGAGGGAGAGTAAGGGAGAGAGGGGGGAGTAAGAGAGAGGGAGGGAGAGTAAGAGAGAGGGAGGGGGAGTAAGAGAGAGGGAGGGGGAGTAAGAGAGAGGGAGGGAGAGAGGGAGGGAGAGTAAGAGAGAGGGAGGGAGAGTAAGGGAGAGAGGGGGGAGTAAGAGAGAGAAGGAGGGAGGGAGCCTGTGTTTTGATATTGGTGTTTTAATAATGTGATCAATCGGACAGAAACGATCCCAGAACATTTAATAAAATCTTCCTTTATTGTCCTCGTCTGCTGCGCCTTCTACTGCCTGGGCGTCCTCTTGAACCTCTCTTCTCCTTCTCCTCTTCTTCTTCCTCTTCCTCTTGAACCTCTCTTCTTCTTCTTCTTCCTCTTCTTAAACTCTGCCTAGGCGTCCTCTTGAACCTCTCCTCTCCTTCTCTTCTTCCTCCTTCTCCTCTTCTTCTTCCGCTTCCTCCTCTTCTTCCTCCTCCTCTTGAAACTCTTCTTCTTCCTCCTCCTCTTCTTAAACTCTGCCGAGGCGTCCTCTTGAACCTCTCCTCTCCTTCCTCTTCCCTATACCAAGCCGGGATATGTGGCTCAGCTGGGTATGACTGGGTATATTTGACCAGGCTGGGTATGTTACAGAACCGTGAGTTAACCCCTTGAGTACTAGGACTTTAGGGTCATTGTACTCAGTGGTAAGGTCATCGTACTCAAGAGGTTATGGTACTCAAGGGGTTAAATGTGAGCTATGTATGGGTTAATTTATGTGTGTAAAAAGGATATATAGAAATATGTTACTAATGGAAAAATAATAATAATAATAATAATAATAATAATGTTAATGGTGATAATAATAATAATAATAATAATAATAAAGCTAATAATAATGGTAATAATAATAATAATAATAATAATAGTAGTAGTAGTAGTAAAGATTTGCAGGAAGGGAGGTGGAAGGGAGGAGAAGTTTTGGAAGGGAGGAATTGTGGAATAGAGGGAGGCAAGGAGGGGATTGTGTGGTGGAGAGAGGAAGGGTTGTGGCAGGATGGATGGGAAAGAGAGAGGAAGGGTTGTGGAATGGAGGGAGAGAGAGAGAGGAAAGGTGGAATGGAAGGAGAGCAGAGGGGCTGTAGAATGAAGGGAGGGAGAGAGGAGGGGTTGTAGAATGGAGGGAAGGAGGAATAAGGGTTATGGATAGGGAGGGATGATAGGTTCAGTGAGGAGGGGACGGGAGAGAGAGAGAGAGAGAGAGAGAGAGAGAGAGAGAGAGATAAGAAACGCCTCATCACAGATATTAATTTAAGTGCCACACACGAAAGGTCAGGAGTAATGCACCTTCAGAAGACCCCCCCCCTCCCTCCTCCCCTCCCAAACCCCCCAGGGGATAAAATATCACCACCTGGCACTCCCTGGCACCTTCAACCCCCCCCCCCCCTCCGACCAGGTGCCACCGAGGTAGTTTTTTTTAGTTTTTTGTATCGATGTAAAGTTTCAGCTGATTTTTGTATACCATGTGTGTGTGTGTGTGTGTGTGTGTGTGTGTGTGTGTGTGTGTGTGTGTTTACTGTGATATCGTTTGGAGTTACAACTTAAACCATCACCCTCACAGGTTAAACCTTAAATACTCTTCCACAAAAAGTTTTATCCTCACAATTTTTCTTAGTTTTCCCCAATTTAATTTCCCCTATTTTCATTTTATTTTTAACGCCGCTTTTCCTCAATTTTATCATATTTACCCTATTTATTTCCCTTCATTACCCTCTCTTGTTACCTGTCCTTCCATTCTCCCCATTTCGTCCAATTTCTCACCTATTCATTAACTATTTTTTCCCTATTATCACCTATTTACCATTTTCTTATTTATTATCACCTAATTCCTATTAATATTCTCCTATTTTAACCAGTTTTCTCGCCTGCTTCATGTACTCAATGAATCCAATTTTGAGAGCTACGAGTCCGGCTGAGTACATTATAGGGAATACAGTCACCCAGAGTACGATACATGGAGTACAATCAGTGAAGCCAATAACACTAAACAGAGTACATTTCTGGGAGTACTGTCACAAAGAGTACATCACATGGAGTACAATCACTAAGAGTACAGTACAGGAAATAAAGTCAATAACAAAGTACAAATACAACGAGTATGGTCAGTGACAGAGTACAGGTATATTTCCGAGAGTACATCACCGAGAGTACTATACAGGGAGACCAGATAACTACGAGTACTGTCAATAACAGAGTACATTCCTGGGCCTCCATCACCCGTTGTCCAGGTTGAGTCGTTCAATTCTCTCACACTCAAATATACTCATCAGCTTCTGCCCGACTACCAGCGATCGACCGTATGCCAGCGATCGACTGTATGCCAGCGATCGACCGTATGCCAGCGATCGACCGTATGCCAGCGATCGACCGTATACCAGCGATCGACCGTATACCAGCGATCGACCGTATACCAGCGATCGACCGTATACCAGCGATCGACCGTATACCAGCGATCGACCGTATACCAGCGATCGACCGTATACCAGCGATCGACCGTATACCAGCGATCGACCGTATACCAGCGATCGACCGTATGCCAGCGATCGACTGTATGCCAGCGATCGACCGTATGCCAGCGATCGACTGTATGCCAGCGATCGATCGTATACCAGCAATCGACCGTATACCAGCGATTGACCGTATACCAGCGATCGACTGTATACCAGCGATCGACTGTATACCAGCGATCGACTGTATACCATCAATCGACCTGTTATATCAGTGACCTAATTATCAATCCATAAATTACTAAGTTTTCTATTTATCAAGTTATCTGTTATCAAATTATGTCTCACTTCTTGTCTCACTAAAAAAGATAACAGCCGCTGAGCCAATAAAATATATCTCATTTTCTTACGTCACCGAAAACGTCACTATTTTTGTGATTAAGGTGACGTCATAGAGTATTAATTATTGGGTTAGGTTAGGTTATGGTTAGGTTAGGTTAGGTTATGGTTAGGTTAGGTTATTATGTTTGGTTAGGTTAGGTTTATGTTATCTTAGGTTAGATTTACGTTAGGTTGAATATTTCGTGATGGGATGTTAAAAATGGGTTATGTTCGATTATGTTATGGTTAGGTTAGGTTAGGTTAGGTTAGGTTAGAGCGAATATTTCTTAATAGAATGTTAGTTATTGAGTAATTATTATCGGTGACCTGTAGGAAAGTAATGAAGAAATGATGATAATTGTTAAAAAATACTAAAGGTAATAATAGTGATAATGAGGAGACGAAGAAGGGATAATAATAATAACAGTAATAATAATAATAATAATAATAATAATAATAACAGTAATAATAATAATAATAATAATAATAACAGTAATAATAATAATAATAATAATAATAACAGTAATAATAATAATAATAATAATAATAACAGTAATAATAATAATAATAATAATAATGCTGGTGGTGATGATGATAAAATAATAATAATAATAATCGTAAACTTCATCACTTGATAAATATATCAGAAATTCTACTATGAACTGAAAAAAAAAATATTCTTAAAATAAACTCCGCTACTGGTGACAGGAAGAAGAAATTATTGTCAAGTTAAAAAAATAAATGAATGATGTATTTTAGTTTGTTTATTTACTTTCCTGAAAATTTATTATAGTGACACTTCTTAAGTTTATTATTATTATTATTATTATTATTTATTATTATTATTATTATTATCATCATCATCGTTATTATTATTACAGGATAATGTACAAGATTTTACGTGAGAACTGTGACCCGGGGATGAGATTGACTGCTGTCTACACCAGCCAACAGGTAAACTGTCTACAGCGGCTGATTACCTGTCACACCTAGCACCTCAGAAGACCAGGTCATCGTACTCACTCGAGGGATTAAGGTAACGTACTCAAGGGGTTAGGTCTATGTACTCAAGGGGTTAGGTCTAAGTACTCAAGGGGTTAGGTCTCCGTACTCAAGGGGTTAGGTCTATGTACTCGAGGGGTTAGGTCATTGTACCCAATTGAGGGTTTCAGGTAACGTACTCAAATGATCATGTTATTGTAATCAAAAGGTTAGGTCTTCGTACTCAAGGAGCTAGGTCATCGTACTCGGGGATTAAATTATCGTACTCAAAGAGGTTAAATCATCGTAACCAACCAATTTTCACCGTACTCAAGGGGTTGTCACCGTACTCATGGGATTAACTCGTCGTACTCAAGGGGTTGTCTCGTCGTACACAAGGGGTTAACTCGTCGTACTCAAGGGATTAATATCAAAAACTTTCAGTCACTCCCGTAATCAAACCACGATCACCACAAACACCTTCTTCTGCTGTCCAAACCCATCTCATTAACCTCCCCTTCAGAAGCTGTATACAAGGTCCTCCCTGAGCCACTGGTCGGTAAGGAGAGGTGATGGTGTTGGCAGAATTACAGTGAGTTAATATTTTTTTTTTCTGTTTGTGAGGAATTTTATAATTGAGGTATATTAATTTTGTTTTTTATTTGAGAATATAATTAATTTTCTCTATTGCTTCCTTTTGTATTTTGTTAATTACAGTTTAATATGTTTTTTGGGGGTGGAATTTTAATAATCGTTTTGTGTATTTTATTTGATTTATTTTCTAATTAATTTGTTAAGTGTGTAGTGATCATTTCTATGGTATATTTATTAACAGGTGTAAAATGGTACATACAGGTAATTAGTTTTTGCATTATGGGTATTGTTCAGGTAATATAAGACGCCTAACACGCCTGTACACACCTGGAAGTTAGTTTTGTATCGGTTATAGAATATTATTACAACATTATATTACAAGGTTCACCAGGGAGGGTGTTTGTAGTTAAAGTACTGTAGAAATATAATTGTGTGGGGGGGGGGGGTGTGGCAGACGGGTGGGGGTGTGGCAGACGGGTGGGGGTGTGGCAGACAGGTGGGGATGTGGCAGACGGGTGGGGATGTGGCAGACGGGTGGGGGTATACAGTACATGACGACTGATTTTTTTATTTATTTCTTTTTTTATTTAGTTACCTGTTGACTAGGAAGTAAGGGGTCGGGTGAGCCAGGTGAGGTCCCGTGTTGAAGGAGTGAATCAGTGACAGGTAAAACACACACTGCACACCTTTACTTCTCGTTATGTTAAATATATTAAAAAAAAACAACTTTTAATTGACAACCAAAAATCCGCATCAATCACGTCATTAAAATCGGATATATCATAAAAAAACGCTTAAAAAATTCCGGCAGGATCAGTTTTCGTCTATATGTAAACAAACCGGGGATTAATGCGTGTGTGTTACCTGGAGCAGTATGATACACCTGTAGGGTTTGTATGGACGTTGTATAGTTAAGATTCCTCTCCCTGTTGTGTGTGTGTGTGTTACCCGGAGCAGTATGATACACCTGTAGGGTTTGTATGGACGTTGTATAGTTAAGATTCCTCTCCCTGTTGTGTGTGTGTGTGTTACCTGGAGCAGTATGATACACCTGTAGGGTTTGTATGGACGTTGTATAGTTAAGATTCCTCTCCCTGTTGTGTGTGTGTGTGTGTGTGTTCCGTTAGGTGTTATTGAGGTAAGGTCAAAACACAGGTACTCAAGGGTCATGCTTTAATTTACCCCACAAAACTTGATTAGTAAAGGTATGTAATTGGCTCAGTTTACCTGCGACACATGAAGGCTATAATGGCGTTGAAATTCCATTGAGACTCTGGCATGAATGAGTCTTTTTTACTATTATTATTCCTTTTAGTGAATAAAACAATCCGTATGAAGCTCTTAAGATTCCTGGGGAGGAGGCTGAACAGTGTGGTGTGAGGGGGGAGGCGAGCACCGTCACCCCCTTCAGGAGTAACATCTTACCTGAGTGACCTGAGTGAGCTGTGACGAGGAGCGGCCACACAGTCATAACCCACCACACCTCCATCACGTCCTGGTCACACACACACACACACACACACGCACGAGCACCTCCTATCTGGCCGTAAATCCACAGTAAGGAAGGGAAGAGAGCGCTGGTGAAGGAGGCGCAGCAGCAGGTGACGGTGGTGGTGGTGGCGGCGACGCTCGGGGCGCTTGTGTGCGAGTGCCGCCCAGGTCCTCCGTCCCCGCTCCTGTCTCGATCAACAGTGACGAGGTTTTTGCTTTTCTCGAGTCAGGGCGGAAAAAGAAAGAAAATTGACCTGCGTGTGCAACAGAGGTGCCAATCACAGTAGACGCGCTCACCCCCACCCCCCTTTCCTTCCCTCCTCTACAGGCCTACAGCGGGTGTTATCGGCCCGTCCACCTCCACACCTGTAGGTTTTATCTGGCTACAACTTAACACACACCCGGAGGAACAAAACCAAACAAGAGAAAACATTAACTCGGCTCCATGATGATCGTGGTATGTGTCTGGGGGGAGGGGGTGGGGGTGTCACGGCTCCTCCTTGCTTCCTGATTGGCTGATCCTTCTCCCGTGCCAGCCAACCAGGAGAGCGCTGACTTATGGGGCCTCAGTGACGAGGGTAGTCATACAACCATTTATTTTGCTAAGCTGAATACATCTTCGATATCTGTCATTTGTTTTGTGTTTTAACGTTGTCTTTGTCAATATTTACCTCCCATCTACACCTGTCAGGACGTGGCAGGTGTTTACAGGTGTATTGACGGGAATTAACCCTTAAGTGTAGTGGGTAATAATTCGTGTTCAGCAGAAATTCCTCTTCTCTTCTTAACCCCAAAAACTAAACCATTAATTATTGTTCAATGTTTCGTTTCTTTTTGGTCTTTTTTTGTATTTAAAGTTATCACTATTATTTGCCTCTGTATTTAACATGTTATATTAACCTCACTCAAAGTTGACCTCAATATTAACCTTGATATATTAACTTGACCTCCAATGACCTCGAAATAAGTAATATTAACCTCATCTCAAATTAGTGTGGTAATTAACCTCTGTATTTAACATGTTGGTTAATCCTCACACCAGACTGTACCTGGATTTAATTACAGTACTACAGAATTAATATCTTGATTAACCATAACTAACAATAATTACTTAACATGGTATATTAATCATACAGCAATAATCCACAGAATTTAGCATGATAAATTAACCCACACCAATGTTAACCTCAGCTTATAAACATGTCAGTTAAACCCCCACCAATGTTGAGCTCAATATTTAACATGTTAGATTACTCCTACACTGTTACCATCGCTAAATTGTGTTAAATTGTTCCTCTTTATACAACATGTTAATTTAAACT
The DNA here is from genome assembly GCA_958450375.1 of Homarus gammarus. Lineage (NCBI taxonomy): Eukaryota > Metazoa > Arthropoda > Malacostraca > Decapoda > Nephropidae > Homarus > Homarus gammarus. The sequence continues at coordinate 36,218 of CAUDMG010003924.1, forward strand.
CGCCAGATGTTAACTATAGCGTAACTTAGAAAACCCCCAAAATATAACGTGTTAAATTAAGCTCCATTGTCGTAGCGTGTGTGTGTGTTTGTGTTAAAGACGTGTATATAGTGTGCTGTTTGTTGTGTATGTGTGTATAGTATGTGCGTGTGTATGGTGTATGTGTGTGTTTGTGTTAAAGACGTGTATATAGTGTGCTGTTTGTTGTTTATGTGTGTATAGTATGTGCGTGTGTATGGTGTATGTGTTTATAGTATGTGCGTGTGTATGGTGTATGTGTGTGTTTGTGTTAAAGACGTGTATACAGTGTGCTGTTTGTTGTGTATGTGTGTATAGTATGTGCGTGTGTATGGTGTATGTGTGTTCGAGATGGTACAGTGTGACTCTCCTGACCCAATGCAACTGCCTCACACCGTACTGCTGGAATTTTTCATAAATGCCAAGAGGGAGAACACGAACGCCTCTGGCCTTTCCCCCTTACCATCGTCCCCTCACCACTATGTTTCGCCCCTGAAGGAACCCATGGACTCTGGTAAACAATTAACATGTTCTGTCGTGTATATGGCAACGAGTAGATTATAATATTTACAATAGAGAAAGTTATATTCATAGATTTTTTTTATATATTGATATGTGTTGGGTTGTGACAGGTGAGGGTTATAGGTTGTGTGTGTTGTGAGGGAGAGGAGTGAACACATCTTACCCTCGTGAACACAAGGGCCGGGGTTGGCCAAGGGGGAGATGAATTGTTACCACTAGCGTTATTTATTGTTCTACGGGGAAAACCCCATTGGGGATGCCTGAGGTATGTACTCCTACGTGACCCACCTAAGTTTACACACACATGATCGGTTCATCTTGGTGTGTGTGTGTGTGTGTGTGTGTGTGTGTGTGTGTGTGTGTGTGTGTGTAAAGTTGTGTTCTATATTCAGTGTTTTAAGAGCGCCGAGGTTAAATAATAAATAATAACTCTTAAGCCATAGTTATAACCAATCTTCCTATTATTCACACTGTATGAATATTATACAGTACTTGAAGTTGTTATTCTTTTTTTTTTTCAAAATATATCGATGAATAATTTACGAAAGTTAAAAGCGAGTGATCAGTTTTTTTTTTGGATTTAGTCTCCCCTTAAAAAGTAAATAAAGTGAAGAGCATTATGGGAGCAGTGGGGCGGAGTGTGTGTGTGGGGGTAGCGGGGCGGAGTGTGTGTGTGGGACTAGCGGGGCGGAGTGTGTGTGTGGGGGTAGCGGGGCGGAGTGTGTGTGTGGGGGTAGCGGGGCGGAGGAGTGTGTGTGTGGGACTAGCGGGGCGGAGTGTGCGTGTGGGGGTAGCGGGGCGGAGTGTGTGTGTGTGGGGGTAGCGGGGCGGAGGAGGAGTGTGTGTGTGGGACTAGCGGGGCGGAGGAGGAGTGTGTGTGGGGGTAGCGGGGCGGAGGAGTGTGTGTGTGGGACTAGCGGGGCGGAGGAGGAGTGTGTGTGGGACTAGCGGGGCGGAGGAGGAGTGTGTGTGGGACTAGCGGGGCGGAGGAGGAGTGTGTGTGTGTGGGAGTAGCAGGACGGAGGAGGAGTGTGTGTGGGAGTAGCAGGACGGAGGAGGAGTGTGTGTGTGTGGGAGTAGCAGGACGGAGGAGGAGTGTGTGTGTGTGTGTGTGTGTGTGAGTGTGTGTGGGACTAGCGGGGCGGAGGAGGAGTGTGTGTGTGTGGGAGTAGCAGGACGGAGGAGTGTGTGTGTGTGTGTGTGTGTGTGTGTGTGTGAGTGTGTGTGGGACAAGCGGGGCGGAGGAGGAGTGTGTGTGTGTGGGAGTAGCAGGACGGAGGAGGAGTGTGTGTGTGTGTGGTCAGCTGGGTTTGTGTATTCCGTCAATATAACTCAATTTCCGTCTGGTCGTAATGGAGGTCACCGCTATCTTCGTCCTCATTCTGGTCTATATAAACAACTTCACTTAATTTATATATATACATTGTGAAAACGACTCGATGTGGATTTTCTCCTCTAATGAATTTTTCTATAACTGATGGATTTATATAGATGGATTTACTCCTCGGATTTATTCTTGGGATTAATTATATAATATTTATCAGTTTTTATGAGGATTTTTCTTTTATCTTTAGACAGTTTTTATGTTATTTGTGATTTAGATACAGGGTGATCGAAAAAGAATGTCTAGGTTTTAATATACAGGATAACTATAGTTTTTGCATGATCCTGTAACATTGTGTCAAAAAATTCCAGTATTTGAGATTATTGTGTGTGTGTCTGTGTGTGTGTGTGTGTGTGTGTGTGTGAGTGTGTGTGTGAGTGTGTGTGTGTGTGTGTGTGTGTGTGTGTGTACTATTGACTTGTGCCTCCTTGGTACTTACAAAACATGCCAAATATATTCCTCACTTATACTTATAAAAGGTTGTTATTTTAGTACTTATTAATATAGGTTTATGTAGTACTTAAAGCACATCTCTTCATTGATAATTACAAATCGTTCGTTCCAGCAGTACTTATAAAACTTTTTTCTCATTGGTACTTATAAAAGGGATTCAGAAATTGTGATATATTTAAAGGTCTTTCAGAAGTGTAGTGTAGATAAAATTACCTGAGACATTAACAGGTGCGTCATCTACCTGTACAGTATACCTAGTGTACTTTATTACTTTTACTTTTTACTTTTATCTATACTTTACTTTTATCTTCTTCGTCACTGATCGGCTTGTTAACTGCTTGGGAGGTGGATCACGTCTCTGTTACACACTGCTAAGCTGGCAAGTACTAGGCATGTACTGGCTGATCTTGAATGATCTCACACTCTCTGGCGTATTTTTTGGTCCAATTATCCTAGTATTGTTGTGTAAAGGAAATATTATTATTATTTTTTTTTATTATTATTTCAGTCATTAAGAGTAGTAGGTAATAGTGTTATTTTTTATCCCAGGACTTTCGTCGTAAGTTACACGTAATATATAGTTATACAGTGTAACCAAAGGAAAAAACTTCATGTAAACGATGCTTCGATTTTTGTTACTTTTTACTTTTTTTCTGCCAAATTCCCAAATAACATCTGCCTGAAAGAATAAATGCAGTATGCTCGTATTTTCCTTTAGTTGGGGGTGAGAGTTATTACGTTTTTGTTTCACATAAAGGTAGACAGTTTTCTTTGAATCATATATTGGCTAACTTCACCATTCCTCTGAGAAAACCTTGTCCGCTCTGTGTGTGTCAGAATAATTCACTTAGCTTCAGCGTGTACAGTATATGGAGAGTGCAGGTGTATGAACAATAACAAACAGTAGGTTGAATCATCTATGGATTTCCTAAAGATAAGGCTGCCAGAAGCTTAGTTCCAGTGTGTCTCCATGTCTTGGTCCGGGCCAAAAGCAGAGCAAGTACTCGGCAAGCTGCGTTTTGTTGACTTGTGTAGGCACGAGAGACGACACGAGAGCTGAGACGTTCCATTTTTGATGAGTGAGCAGACCTTTGTGTGAAGTTCCGTCTCCCATCTACTCGCAAGGCGGTGTTCAGTTGTTTTTTCATGCTGTAGAAACTGGAGCAAGAACTGCCCGTGTGACCACATTTGAAATAAATTGTTCGTAATTTATTGCTTCAAATTAATTGTTCATAAAAGCGCTAGTGTGGCCGCTGCTTTAGTCAGTTAGAAGAATGAGGTGTGGTGGTGCAGGTTTTAATTTTTCAATTTCCTGGTTGGTAATTTTCTTATTGGTCATCTTATTTTCCTTGGCCACTCTCTCGGCCAATACATTTTTTAAGTGCAGGTCATCAATAGTCGTACACGGAGCCAGGTCATCAATAGTCTTACACGGGGCCAGGTCATCAATAGTCTTACACAGGGCCAGGTCATCAATAGTCGTACACAGGGCCAGGTCATCAATAGTCTTACACGGGGCCAGGTCATCAATAGTCTTACACGGGGCCAGATCATCAATAGTCTTACACAGGGCCAGGTCATCAATAGTCGTACACAGGGCCAGGTCATCAATAGTCTTACACAGGGCCAGGTCATCAATAGTCTTACACGGGGCCAGGTCATTTTTATTCTTTTCCTTAGTCACCTTTTTCTTATGAGTGATAAATTCGATAAGTCTCCCCTTGAGGTCTTAAGAGAATGGCCCAGAACACTGTGATAATAGAAAACTGTCTCTAAAGGGGTAACTTGTGGAAGGTAGTCTTGGTTTACCGTACAGCGTGTGAGTACTGTGACAATATTATCACACAAACTTGCACGAATGTCTAAGAATGTGTGAAAAATTGTTAGAAATAATAGTTAGTATATTCTCATTCCTACTGCAAAAGGATGGGTGGGTAGGGTGGGCAGGGGTAGGGTAGGGTGGGCTGGGGTAGGGTAGGGTGGAGTGGAGTGAGAGGGTAAGTGAGTGGTTGAAAGGTTGGGGTGGGTGAGGTGTGACTCATTATATGTATATCAACAAAGGTGGGTGATTCATGTTCATCCATCTCTGGCCTGGATGTTGTGGATGGTTGTAGTTACACATGGTGGGTGATGGATGGATGAATGGATAAACACCTGACGTCGTGGTGATTTAGGTAACATCCATATACCTGAATGTTGTCGTAATTAACCTGTGTATAGCATCTACCTTACCTTACTTGATTCCTTCACCTGAACAAGAAAAAAATAGAGAAAAACTTAAAACTCACCCTTGGTAGTTGACCTATGAAACACCCTGTATAATTATGACGATGCTGTAGTGTGAAGCCATTGAACTGTTCTCTCTCTCTCTCTCTCTCTCTCTCTCTCTCTCTCTTTCCCCAACACCAATTTATTGCCAACACTCACAGAGCCAACTAGAATGTGGTGTGTTATAGTGTACTGTAGTGGAGTGTGGTGTAGTATGGTGTAATAGAATGTGTTGTGTAGTGTAGTGTTGGGAGGGGGTGAGTACTGGAGAGCAGCAGTAGGGGGGGGGGGGAGGGTAGAGGCATGTCGCGCTATAAAGTGATGATGACATATTTTGCCACCCAGCCACCAGATAAACTCTCCTTTATAAGTGACGTGAAGGACAAGTAGGCTAAAGTGCTTCTTATTTGTGTACATATCCCCTCCCCTCCCTCTCTCTCCCACCCTTCTCCTCTCCTCCCCTACCATCCCATCCCCCCCCTCCCACCCTTTCTCTACCATACCCCCCTCTCCCTCCCCCCTCACCCTTTCCCATCCCGCCCTCTATCCCCCTATCCTTCCCCTTCCCTCCTACCACGTCACCTACAGTATATCCTTGTGGGGCGTAGCGTTAAGATACAGTGGTGGATCTTGGCAAGGTTCTACAGTCATAACATCTTAAGACCACAGGAACAACAGGTTAGGTGCCCGTGTACAGTGTTTGGTTCTTGGACTTGATCTTCACTAATGCTTGGTGTTTTTGACTGACTCACTCACTGACTCACTGATTGACTCACCTACGACGTTGCTTGAGGGGTTAGGTTTATTCTCGTAATGTATGGATAATTGAGTGTTTTGTAATGGTTAGGATCTGTTTTAGTCGTGTTGTTGTCCTCGATAGTGTTTTGTGTGTGTGTGAGAAGAATCAGTCTTAGTAGTGAGGTAAAGGTTGCTGTGTCTCTCTCTCTCTCTCTCTCTCTCTCTCTCTCTCTCTCTCTCTCTCTCTCTCTCTCTCTCTCGTGCGCCAGAGAGAGAGAGAGAGATAGTAGGAAGGAACTCTGTCAACCGAACCAGACTAAAAACAAACTTAAATTAATAGGCTTTTATGTTGGTCGTAAGTTTAGTCTATATGATCTTCAACTCTAATATTTGTCTTTCATTCCCGCCTTTTTTATATATATTTTTTTCTTTTTTTATTATATCTTCTGGCTGGTGAGAGAGAGAGAGAGAGAGAGAGAGAGAGAGAGAGAGAGAGAGAGAGACCGTGTGTGTGTGTGTGTAAGTAGTGTAGCAAAAATGTCTTCCTTTATTTATTCTGGCGCCACAAAGACTTACGAGGTGTGGTAAAATATCTTTCAAACTTTAGAGAATAAAACACTCGGGCCGCGCGGTGATCTGTGTGCTGGTGGATAAGGAGGCGGCGATAAATTTGCGAGACATTTTACGCAGAAATTCTACAGGAACGGTGATAAATTGCTGAGAAATTTTGCGGGAAAAATTACTCACGCATGGTGATAAATTGGCGGGAAAGATCTCGCGGGAAATTCTACAAACACGATAGTAAACTGGCGGCGGGTGAGGAGGAGGAGGAGGAGGAAAAGTTTGCTCGGGAAATAACAGTGTTGTCGATGGCCAATCTGGTGGGGTCATATAATTTGTGATACGATGCTTTAACACGCAGCAGTAGCACGCACGTCGCCCCTAGCTCCTCAAGGGTTAATTATGACCCAACAGACCTCTAATTATCCCCCAGGGGTTCTCTAATTCCCAACCCCCCCTTCCCACTCATTGACCAGATAGACAACTTAACTTAGCGCCAGGTTAATGTCTAGAATGAGTTAATGGTGATAAGGTTAATAAGGCTGTTTCTCTCACTCCGACCCAGGGAATAAGTGTCGTATCACCTTACAAAATCTTATAAAAAAAATGGCTGAGTTAATGTCAAATATAAACATTGCAGATAACATGTCGTGAAGCTGATTGTCTTAGAATATTTTAACTATTTTAACCGTAGTTCCTATTTAAAGTGATGCCACGCACTAGGAAATAAGCCAAGATGGACGTCGTTCTACACGCCTCTGAATGTTGATAGAATGTTGGGATTTTTTGTTTTTGTCAAGTTATAGTTTACGTCGTCATCGTTGGTCTTATAGTGTCTCGAGTTACCTGGCGTGTTTTAACCCTCGTCCACCTCCACAGTACAGCTCCTAGAACACAAACTCATTTTGACTTTCAGTATTCTCAGAGTGGATAGATGGTCTTTATTAAACCTAACCTAACCTATCCTGACCTAACCTAACCTAAATTGATCAATCCTAACCTGACCTGACTTAACCTAACCTGACCTAACCTAACCTGACCTAACCTAACCTAACCTTTTGTCTGCAGGGGGATTTTGTCCTTGTACCCTCGAATAACACAGCCAGTTGTCATCATCATCATGGCGTGCACCTAATTTACCTACTGTTAAAACTAGGTATGATATATATAGTTTAGTATGTACGGTACAGTCACAAGGTAGTTTAGACTCCATGTTTGTTTAGGGTGATGTAGTTTTAGGGTGGGTGGAGTGGGGGGGGGGGGTACCTCTCTCCTACCCCTACCCCTCCTCCCTTCCCAACCCCTCCAGCTTCGTCTTCTCTTGCCCTTCTCGTCCATCTTTCTTCTCTAGCCTCCTTCTTCACCTTCCTCCATTCCCCCCTTCTTCTCCACCCTCCTCCACCACCACTCTACACACCCCCCCTTTTGACCTGTACATTTTCCCTCGTTCAACGCCTTAACAACGTATACCCAACAACTACTACTACTACTACTACTACTACTACTACTACTACTACTACGACCAGCCCTTCAAAGAAAATTCAATTCTTTTCTGGACAATGATTTTTACGAGGGAAAAATTGACAATTAAGGGTAATATTTCATGTAATTACCCCATAAGGAAGTTCTTTAGACAATCCTTGAAAAAATATAATTGGGCAGATTATCACTCCTAATAAAGATGGCGTGACGACACAACTCATTACTTCAAGTAGACAAAGTGGTGTTAATCTTTTCCGGTCTAGTGGCTGATGGAACCGACCTGTTGTACTCGCTTGGCGTTTTATCGTTATTTCCTCAAACTTAATCCTCGCCGGGAAGAATATAATTAAAGAATATAGATCTAATTTACCAATATATCCTGTATAACTCACATATTTTTGGCTGTTTGTATTAATATATCAAATATAGCCTGGCGGTTATTATGGTCTGACGCGGTTGGGTGGGGTGCGTGAGTGTAGGTGGTGTCGACGCTGCTGCAACTCATTTATTTATAACGTGGAAAGTAATGGGATTTGTTATTCTGATGCGTTTAATGAGTTGCAGTGAACACACGTCTTATTCCCATAGATGAGTGTTATTAACTTTCATATAGCGATTCAGATGTGGAAATTATTTATATATTAAGCTTTTTACTGGACATGGGATAATTGATATAGAAAATGCTGTAAAAGAAATACCCGTTTAGTTAACTTAACATAAGTGAATACAAATATGAAAACTAATACGTGTGGGTTAATGTGAGTGTCTGGTGAGTATAACTTGATCTTAACTCAGTGGATGTTTACCATAATGAGTTAGAATACATGAATACACTAATGCTGTATATAGAAATGATTATGACGTCAAGATTAAGCCCCAGTTTACAGTATATCACCTTTAAGATTAATCTGACGTAACTAAATCTGACTTAACCGAACTGAATCTACTCTAACCTAACCCAATTTAAACCTAGCTTAAGTTAACCTAAGTAAACCTAATCAAAAGTAACCTAACGAAGCCTAGTCTAACATCAATCTAAACTAACCTAACCTAACCTAACCTAACCTAACCTAACCTAACCTAATCTAACCTAACAGAACCAAAACTTAACCTAACTAAACTAAAACTACCCTAACCTAACCAAATTAAACTTAACCGAATCAAACTAAACCAAACCTAACTTAATTAAATTTAATCTAATCTTAGTAAACCTAACCTAACCTAATCAGAGGAGGGGGGGGGGGCTGTAACTTCAGGTACTCCAGTCAACTCAGAAGGTAAACAAGACAGACGGACAGACAGTACTACAGGCTAACCAGGTCCTCGCTAAAATAATACCCCGGCGGTTAGGTTAGGTTAGGTTAGGTTAGGTTAGGTTAGGTTATTCTAGCGTCGTGAAAATGAAAATAAAATAAAAATCGTCCTTCGCTACGCTGGTCGGCCCTCACACTCAAGCCGCCATTACCTAGCCTGTCAAGTAACCTAAGACCAGCCAGCAGCCTCCACCACGCTCACTCTAATCTGCATTTCCAGACAAACACACGCACGCAAAAAAAAAAACAAGCAAACAAGGAAGAAAACATACAACCAGCGTGTTCTTGTTAATACACACACACACACATACCCAGAAGCCATTAGTCTGGACAAAGCGAATTTTATTTTTGCGTATGAAACACACTGGAAAATTGGGTCATTGCCATTAAAGCTTTATTCCCTCGGGGGTGTAATGAGGCTGGTGTGTGTGTGTGTGTGTGTTGCTCAAGTTATGCATCTCAAACGTTCGTAGATGTACAGTGAATTTGTTCCCCTCTCCTCCCTCCCTCTCACTCCTTCCCCCTCACCCCATCCCCCTGACCCATCCCCCCTTCCCCTCACCCTCCACCCCCCCCCCTTCCCCTCACCCCTCCTGTGCTGGAAAATATTTTACTCTGGATTATGAGAGACTTATAGAGTTACAGCACACAGTTCTTAGGACCAGCGCTGATGTGTGTGTGTGTGTGTGTGTGTGTGTGTGTGAATCTTTTGACTATTGGATTTGATTTGTTGTAGTGGATGAGAGAGAGAGAGAGAGAGAGAGAGAGAGAGAGAGAGAGAGAGAGAGAGAGAGAGAGAGAGAGACTAATATATGTTGATATAATTGAGTGGCAGTTTATTTACGTACACAGGTAGTGAAAAATTACATGGTCTCTCTCTCTCTCTCTCTCTCTCTCTCTCTCTCTCTCTCTCTCTCTCTCTCTCTCTCGTGGCTAGTAGGTTCTCCTATCCCAATACCTTATAAACTTATCTATCCCCCAATTACCCAAAGTAACTATACCTCCCCAAACACACACCCTCTTCCCTCCCCCACCCTCTTCCCCTTCTCCTTCCCTCCCCTCTGTAACTAATGTAGAGGGGAGAGGGGGGGAGGGTTATCAAAGTACACAGCAGGTCGAATCAGGTGCAGTTACAAGTCGGATTGCTTGTCGTCGTTATAGAGGGTCAAGTTATCGTCGCGGGTGAAGATAAAAACAAAAGGGTAACGCCATCTTGGGTACATTGTTTACGAGGCAATACTTGTCATTGTAGATGTATATTACGACCTCTCTGCTCTCTACTTCCTGGCGATGTAGAGTTTATATATATACATTATCTTCAGGAATATACTGTAGAAGGGGGGTCTATTTATATATATTTGGAGTATATTACGATTTACAATCTACTTAGGGAGGTGTTTATAATTTAATTTCCCTAGTGTAAATATATATATATATATATATATATATATATATATATATATATATATATATATATATATATATATATATATATATATATATCTGATAGAAAATGTATATTGTAGTGGTGTCATATATATTTGTTTGTTTATTTTTAGAGGGGAGTGGTGGGGGGGGGGTGCTAACGATTTAACATCGTACTTAGCTAAATATTTATAGGTTTAATATTCCTCAGCTAAACTATAGTAAGGAGATCCGTTTTCTTTACACAGTATTAATAGTGGTAGTGGTGGTAGTAGCTGTAGTGGTGGTAGTACAGTAGTAGTAATAGTCGTGGTTGTGGTTGTGGTAATATTAGTAGAAGTAGTGGTGGTAGTGGTTGTGTTAGTGGTGGTAATAGTAGAAGTAGTTGTGATAGTAGTAGTAGTAATAGTAGGTGGGATGGGACCAAGTGCAAGATGTTTCTACGCCAGACTCGTGGAGGTGATCTCCGAACAGAAACAGCAGCCCAGAAGTTATGTCACAGCCTGGGTGAGATGTCGACTGTCTTTCTCTCTCCTTCGGTCGGCTTTGCTCTGCCTCAGGGGAACGAGAGCTTCTGCCCCAACTCCGACAACTGCTGCAGATATTGACTATGAGGCTACAGTCACTAAATGCCGCATAGATCTGCGGCTCAACTAATTTAACTCAGATAGGATAGCTACTTATGTATTAGGATATTTAATATTAAGGTAATTAAATGGTGGCGAAGGTGTGGCTATTGGGGGAGGCTGGAGGCCACGTTAAAAAAAAGTAGTAGTAGTATAGCGAGATCTTCCAACACAGGGCTTCAAACACATCTAACGAAGCCCGCGTGGACGTCAGTGCTCGAGGATTCTGGACGCGGGGACAGCGAGCTTTCTTCGACATCAGGATTTTTGATCCCATGGCCGCATGTCACCGTAACCTAGCTCTCGATGCTGCACATAGGAGGAACGAGAACGACAAGAGAAGGGCATATGGGGAGAGAATTCAAAACGTTGATCAAGGCAGCTTCACTCCTCCAGTGTTCACAACCTCTGGTGGGATGGGCCCAAGTGCAAGATGTTTCTACGCCAGACTCGCGGAGTTGATCTCCGAACAGAAACAGCAGCCCAGAAGTTATGTTACAGCCTGGATGAGATGTCGACTGTCCTTCTCTCTCCTTCGGTCGGCTTTGCTTTGCCTCAGGGGAACGAGAGCTTCTGCCCCTACTCCGACAACTGCTGCAGATATTGACTATGAGGCTACAGTCACTGAATGCCGCATAGATCTGCCGCTCAACTAATTTAACACAGATAGGATAGCTTCTTATGTATTAGGATATTTAATATTAAGGTAAATAAATGGTGGCGAAGGTGTGGCTATTGGGGGAGGCTGGAGGCCACGTTGTAGTAAAAAAAAAAAAAAAAAAAAAAAGTAGTAGTAGTAGTAGTAAATTAATGGCGTTGTTGTGTCTGGCTTCAGGATGTGATAAGTTTGCATTTCACAATACGGCATCCTGTCAGTGAGTGCCACACGGTGTATGGCCCTCTCTCAGCCAGGCCGCGGCACTATCTCAACCAGCAGTCATAGTGCGGAGTTGTCGGAGTGAACTGACCTGCCCAGCGGTGAGTGTTTGTTCAGCTCTGTACATAAGATTAGTGTGTGTGTGTGTATAGTAGTAGTATTAGTGTGTGTGTGTGTATAGTAGTAGTAGTAGTAATAGTGTGTGTGTGTGTATAGTAGTAGTAGTAATAGTGTGTGTGTGTGTATAGTAGTAGTAGTAATAGTGTGTGTGTGTGTGTATAGTAGTAGTAGTAGTAATAGTGTGTGTGTGTGTATAGTAGTAGTAGTAATAGTGTGTGTGTGTGTATAGTAGTAGTAGTAGTAATAGTGTGTGTGTGTGTATAGTAGTAGTAGTAATAGTGTGTGTGTGTGTATAGTAGTAGTAGTAATAGTGTGTGTGTGTGTGTATAGTAGTAGTAGTATTAGTGTGTGTGTGTGTGTGTATAGTAGTAGTAGTATTAGTGTGTGTGTGTGTGTGTATAGTAGTAGTAGTATTAGTGTGTGTGTGTATAGTAGAAGTAGTAATATTGTAAATAATAATAATAATAATAATTAACGGTTTATTGAAAAGTTCTGCAGCTCGAAGGCTGAAAATATACATTGGACATAAATGACTTATTACATACATTGGTGGTTTAACAAAAGCCTTCATTAGAGAAAGGTAAAGCAACATACAGTGAACATACAGATTAATGTAGGATTGTAGGTGTTGAACAGCAAACACGTAGTGTAGTAACTCCCTCCCAGATGGTGTTAGGAGGGACCTCACGTGATGTAGTGGTTCCCTCAGATGGTGTTATGAGGGACCACGTGGTGTAGTAATTCCCTCATAGATGGTGTTATGGGGGACCTCACGTGGTGTAATTACCTCACAGATGGTATTATGAGGGTCCTCACGTGGTGTAGTAATTCCCTCACAGATGGTGTTATTAGGGACCTGACGTGGTGTGGTAATTCCCTCACAGATGGTGTTATGAGGGACCTGATGTGGTGTAGTAATTACCTCACAGATGGTGTTATGAGGGGCCTCACGTGGTGTAGTAATTCCCTCACAGATGGTGTTATTAGGGACGACGTGGTGTGGTAATTCCCTCACAGATGGTGTTATGAGGGACCTGATGTGGTGTAGTAATTCCCTCACAGATGGTGTTATGAGGGTCCTCACGTGGTGTAGTAATTCCCTCACAGATGGTGTTATTAGGGACCTGACGTGGTGTGGTAATTCCCTCACAGATGGTGTGATGAGGGACTTGACGTGGTGTAGTAATTCCCTCACATATGGTGTTATGAGGGACATGTGGTGTAGTAATTCCCTCACAGATGGTGTTATATGAGTGAGGTTTGGTCCCAGGCCTTCCTATCGTAGACGGATTAACACATCGCTGGTTATCACGGGCCGTTATCACTGGGTACCTGGGACCTCACTGTGTGAAGGTTAACTGACTTAAGCACTGTTCACCACTGTTCACCTCTGTTTAACACTGGTTCCATTCCTTTCCTAAATGAAATTGTAACTTCTGGCGAGAACTTGTTGATATTCCGGTGGGGAGGAGGGTTCAGGGGAGGGGGTTGGTATGGGCCAACTTAACAGTTGACCTGGCTGCTCCGAGAGGAGCGCCAGGTACGTCTTGACCCTTCGGTGGTCAAGGATGTAGGATGCGTGTGTGTGTGTGTGTGTGTGTGTGTGTGTGTGCGTGCGTGTGCGTGTGTGCGTGTGCGTGTGTGCGTGTAACATTTAAAACACTTACTTGATTTGTGTGTATATTGATGGTTAGGTTCGTGAGGGTAAGGTCCTAACAACTGTTGTGTCGTGTAGTGTAGTGTCTACCCAGCAGTAATTGGGAACCTGGATGTTAATCGATTTGCGGATCGTGTTCCGGGGTAATGGTTAGCCAGTGCAGTTGGCGAGTTGTCCGGTCTTCTCGGACTATTCCTTGACACTGGGTCATGCAACTTGTTAACGTTGGGTGTGGTTGTTGTGTTGGCGACAGCTTCTATACCTTAAACAAATTCACGCCTAGATAGCCCTTGGGCCGGCCATCCTCGTTACACGAGGGGCAACCATTATTATTTATTATAATGTAGTGTTGTGTAAGGGCTGTAGTGTAGTATTGTGTAAGTAATTGTGTAAGGGTTGCAATGTAGTATTGTGTAAGGACTGTAGTGTGGTATTGTGTAAGTAACTGTGTAAGGGCTGTATTGTAGTATTGTGTAAGTAATTGTGTAAGGGTTGTAGTGTGGTGTTGTGTAAGTAATTGTGTAAGGGTTGTAGTGTGGTATTGTGTAAGTAATTGTGTAAGGGTTGTAGTGTGGTATTGTGTAAGTAACTGTGTAAGGGCTGTAGTGTAGTATCGTGTAAGTAATTGTGTAAGGGTTGTAGTGTGGTGTTGTGTAAGTAACTGTGTAAGGGCTGTAGTGTAGTATTGTGTAAGTAATTGTGTAAGGGTTGTAGTGTGGTATTGTGTAAGTAATTGTGTAAGGGCTGTAGTGTAGTATTGTGTAAGGGCTGTAGTGTGGTATTTTGTAAGGACTGTAGACATGTGTAAAGAGTGAAGGATGTTAGCGTGGGATTCTCTCATACTGCTTATCGGTGATACAATGCTTCTCACACACACACACACACACACACATCCACCCATATCCTGCTCCGGGAAACCCACTTGTGAACTACTCCTTCTTCCTCTTCTCCTTCTCCTATTCCTCCCCCTCTTCCTCCTCCTCTTCAGTTTATCCCCGCATCATGACACTACAGTATAATTTATGTCCTCCACTCGTTAGTTTGTTTGTCGTGCATTAAGAGTCACCCGCTCACCTGTTCCCTCGCATAACTCGTTAATTAGTACAGTTCCGGCACAGCTCTGTATCCCCTCGTGCTGAAGGTCACTCAATAAGACGATTATAACAGCATTTTATTATTATTGGTATATACAACAGGTGTTCACTACCCACCACGTGTGAGATTTTGATACCGTGGTGTGTTCAGCGTGTGTCTTACTGTATATTTCACTCACTCATTCACTCCCTTTCACACTCATTCACTCTCATACTCACTCACTCACTCTCTTACTCGCTCATTCACTCACTCATACTCACTCACGCACTCACTCTAGCTGTGATTATTCTGTCTGATATATTTCACGTCAATCAATTAGTTGATCAGATCCCAGCAGCGAAATTTTTGTGTACAGAAAATATACATGTGAGTGTAGATGAACGAGTACAGGTGTGTGTGTGTGTGTACCTGCACGTATACCTGTCCTGAGTGACTTGCTACACACCTGGCTATGACCTCTACGCTTTTAACACCTTAAGTACGATGATTTAATCCCTTGAGTATGGTGTTTTAAACCCTTGAGTATGGTGATTTAATCCCTTGAGTATGATGATTTAATCCCTTGAGTATGGTGATTTAATCCCTTGAGTATGGTGATTTAATCCCTTGAGCATCATGAATTAATCTCTTGAGTATGATGACCTGATGACTTATCTTAAAGGGTTATGTCATCGTACTCAAGGGGTTAAATCATCATACTCGAGGGGTTAACACCTCCCGTTGTCACTAACTGAAGGTCGTTGCGGGTTATTGTAACTCCAACACACAGCAAGAGTTAAGTTCGCCTCGATAAGTTAAGTATTGAAGATGTTGGATAAAGTTAAATACGACAAGTTAATGATGTAAGGCGCTGAATTAAGTATAAATACGACAAGTTAATTATAAAAGACATAGAATAAAGTTAAATACGACAAGTTAATGATAGGATAAAACTTGGGCAACAATTTCGAAACCCAGGATAGAGTGTCGCTGTGTGATTCAAACTTTAACACGTAACTGTAATTTAAATGAAAGGAAATAGTGAATAAATATGAGAAAAAGACAATAATTTCTCTCATATGACTATTTTTAATTTGAAATGTGAGAAATAAATTTTTTTTTTTTTTTTTTTTTTTTTGCTTTTTCATATGATTTTAAAATATTTGGTTTTAATGTTTTTATTTTATACAGATGGCGAGAGTTACGGTGTTGGTGATGGTGGTGGTGGTGATGGTGTGGGAGACGAGGGGGCAGGTGAATGAGGTGAACTCGGTAGGGGTGAGGGGGTCTTTTATCACCCCTACCGCACGATGGCTCCTCGGTATCTTCCAGAAATATGACGGTCGATCCAATGAATCTACAGTAAGTACTTTTATCACTCATGTACCGAGAACCCTGACACCTGTGATATTAATTGTTTAGTGTGTGTGTGTGTGTGTGTGTGTGTATGTATGTGTGTGTGTGTGTGTGTGTGTGTATGTGTGTGTGTGTGTGTGTGTGTGTGTGTGTGTGTGTGTGTATGTATGTGTGTGTGTGTGTGTGTGTGTGTGTGTGGCGTAATGTTGCCTTCAAGTGATAGGCTTTATAAACGTCAAATGTCACAGGGTCGTTTACGTGTCGTGTGGACGATAGACAACGACCATCGGCTCTCAAGTGTATGCCTCGTGGCTCTCAAGTGTATGCCTCATGGCTCTTAAGTATATGCCTCATGGCTCTTAAGTGCATGCCTCATGGCTCTTAAGTATATGCCTCATGGCTCTTAAGTGCATGTCTCATGCCTCTCAAGTGTATGCTTCATGGCTCTCAAGTGTATGCCTCATGGCTCTTAAGTGTATGTCTCATGGCGCTTACGTGTATGCCTCATGGCTCTTAAGTGTATGCTTCATGGCTCTCAAGTGTATGCTTCATGGTCTTGGCTCATGGCCCAGGTGTGACCTGTAACACCCAGGTGTTATATTATTGCCTCCTGTTAAAGTTGTAGTTGTGTGTTGATTTAATTACTGAAAACATTATACATGCTTTAATGACAGGTCTTACCCTTAAGAGATGACTAATTACAGGTAGCAAGTTGTCCTCCCTGGCAATCACCAACAGTATTCTTGTCTGATACTTGTTTGTTTCGATAACACCAATCGAGAAAAAGGGTTTAATAGAGTTTAATGTTCAAAAAGGCTAAACAAGACATAATTCATGACTCAGGTGTATGGCAATAATGATGGCTTAATATACGTGATGCAGCTGACCTCTGACCTTCTACTTACAGCCAGACTTGATAAGATCGAGCGGCTACCCTGCTCAGACTCACCATGTGACCACTGAGGACGGCTACATCCTGGAGCTGCACAGGATCCCGTGTGGTGTGCAGTGTGTCCTGACGGAGGAGCACCGCCCTCGACCCGTGGCTCTCCTGCACCACTGTCTCCTCTGTTCCTCCTCTGACTTCGTGATGAACACTCCTGATAAAGCTCTTGGTGGGTCCTCGTGTCAGGCTGCATGTTAGCCCCAGATTTTCTCACCTTACGATTAAATGCCCAAACCTAACCTAACCAAACCTAACCTAACCAAACCTAACCTAACCTAACCTAACCTAACCTAACCTAACCTAACCCGACCCCCTAAGGTAACATCAGGGAGTTTAATCTTAGGGTGAAAACTGAGGAATAATCTTCATGTGATCCAATGATTTAATCGTGAGAATTTGTACAGTCATTTATCGTCCTCAAGTATGATACAATAGTCGTGTGTGTTTGTGGATCACCTCGAGGGCTGAGATATCCTGCAATTAGTATCCTTCCTCAGGGTGCTAAGGACATACGAGTATTATAATAGTGATCTCACCAACACACAAACTTAATATATTCGAGTATGATATTCTAGAACCTTGGGCACGGATAAGTAACAGCCGTGGAGGACATGTAAGTCGCTTCATTTGTACTGATACATCTTCATGACATATTGTTCGTAATTATTAATATATGGAGGTAAAACTCAAAAGGAAAATGGACACAGGAGCTTGGAGCCATCATCTGTTTCCCTGGTGGTGAAATATTGCATTAGGTACAAGGTTCATCACTCTGTTTCCCTTGAGAATGTTATTGTATCTTACACTTCATGTCTGAATAAGGAATCTCTTTGTAATTATTGATAAATGTCTTGTTGGGTTATGATGTGGTTATAATGCTGTAAATTATCCCTGACAGCCTATATGATGGCAGACGCTGGGTACGACGTCTGGCTCACCAACGCCCGCGGCAACACCTACTCCAGGAACCACGTCCATCTCTCGCCTGAGGACAAGGAATTCTGGCAATTCAGGTGAGCAGGTACTCGAGTATATTGTAGAATCCTTCGTAGATACTTAGAACATTATGGTGGTACTGAGTGCACCCAGCTGTGAAGGGACACTTAACATTGCAGTTGAGAAAGTGAAGACAAAGGAGAGTATTGTCAGCCATACTGTCTCTTTCCCTATCACTCACACCAAGGAATATCCAACAAGGAAGTATGACTCTCCCTTATAGCCATTTTTCTCCGAGAGTTATTTTTCCTTTTTTTTTGGATATTCCTTGATCCACACTGTCCCAAACGGAGCGCTAGGCGTGTGGGACCCATTTTTCCATTTTCCTCAATACAATGTTTATGCAAATCTAGCCGTACATTTTACATTTTCTATTCACTGAGACTTTATTTAATAGCAGTAGGACAGTAGGTTTTCCTCGTAATTAACAATCATCATACATTTGTAGCTGGAATGAGATGGCGATGTATGACGTACCGGCAGTAATAGACTATGTGCTGAACGTGACGCGACAGGAGGACCTCTACTACGTGGGCTTCAGTATGGGCACCACTGTCTTCTGGGCCATGATGAGTGAGCGGCCAGAGTACGCTAACAAGGTACTCAACTGTTACTGTCTCAAGGCTCTCTTTATTGATCCTCTTAAACCTTGAAGGACCCGGGCTTAAACTATCATCAAAGGGTTGAACTGTTTTCCTTAGAGGGTTAAAACATTGCCTTCAATAGGATTAAAATTATCTCTAATTCATTTGTATCGCAGGTAAATTCATCTACAGGTACTGTATAGGTAGATATTAATTACATTCAGTAGGTTTTAATTATCAAAGCAAATGATACTACAACATCTAATTATTACTAGTAATTTTTGTAATGCTCAATCCAAATTTTACGTTTAGAAATAATGGAGCTGTATTTCAGAAACATAACTCATGGAGTATATAGCTGCTACATAAACAGTATAATATATGTAGAAACTTATAGCCGGCTATATTATACATATCCACCTGTTGTATACCACTACCAGGCTATTCATTAACCTGTACCAGTCCTTCCCACCACCACCACACCTGAAGCTAAGAATTTCCCTGTGCTAACCATCATCTTTATCATATTAAAATATTTCCATCCTGACACACACACAGATACGTTTCATGGTAGCGTTGGGTCCTGTGGCGCACGTCCAGCACATAGCAGGCCCTCTGGGATACCTGGCACCGTTCGTCTCACAGATAGAGGTAAGAGGGTCTACTTTCTGTGACGTTCGGTGTAATAACAACAGTAAGGTAGAATTTTGTTATATCGTTGATGCAGCTTATAAGGGTTTCAGTAGTCAGATTAAACACTACGAGAGTTTTTTGACGATTCTTTAAAATATTTCAGTCACTAATTTGTTTATGTTAATTATACTCTACCCGGCTAAGACAATTATAGTCATTATTGTCATTGAGGGTTATTATAGACACAGTACTAATATTAAAAGCACAATATGCATAAGATTCACCGTAATCAAGACCTTGCTCTGAGAAACACAAACAAGCACAACTGAGTCAGAAAATAATTATTAATTTTTGTTTGTAAATAAAATGTAATAAATTCTACTTAATCATCACATTCGTTTACACCTGTAAGTAGATTTGTATCACCTGGAGGTTGGTGACCCCAGCTTATTCCACCTGAAGATTAACGACCCTAATGCTAACCTAAACTAATCTATGCTACTCTCCCACAGGTAGCGTTAGGGGTGTCTAATCTTTAGGTGATATAAGCTTGGGTGTCTAATCTACAGGTCATCTGTTGACTGTTGATGCATATCTAGTGTCATGTCTACTGTGTGTGTCATGTCTAGTATGTGCCATTGTGCCATGTCTAGTGTGTGTGTGTCATGTCTAGTATGTGTTACGTCTAGTGTGTACCATGTCTAGTGTGTCATGTCTACTGTGTGTGTGTGTCATGTCTAGTATGTGTTACGTCTAGTGTGTCATGTCTACTGTGCCATGTCTAGTGTGTCATGTTTATTGTGTGATATTAATACATGTACATTTCTTCCCCTTCTGCTGTAGATAACAATGAACCTGCTGGGGAAGTACGAGTTGCTCTCCTTCGGGCCAGTCATAGACCGCCTCATCAGCACCTTCTGTAATGAGCAACTCTTCACGTCTGCCATCTGCCAGAACATCCTCTTCCTCATCTGTGGACCAAACCCTAAAGAGATGAATAAGGTGAGCTCTCAGTAGACACCTTCAGTACTGTGTTGCTATGTGTCTCCTCTAACCTAACCTAACCTAACCTAACCTAGTCTTGACCGTCCAGTGTGAACAAGTGATTAAGATAAACTCGGTTGTGGTTTGGTCATGTTAGGTTAGGTTAGGTTTTGGTGAGGTTATGGATGTATATATTGAGGCAGTGTTGGGGGGAAGTGGGTTAAGGTCAGCCAATACTCCCGTCACTGCCTTTCTGGAAGATATTAACTCGTAAACTCTTCAACTGATTAAGCTTTATACTTAATCCCTTGAGTACGAAGATTTAACCCTCTTGAGTACGATGACTTAGTCGTTTGAATACTATGACCTCTCCCCTTGAGTACGATGGCATTGCGCCCAGGAAGGTAAGTCATCTTCCTCAGGGAATTAAGTAATCTTACTCAAAGGGTTAATTAATCTTGTTCAAGAGATTAAATCATCCTACTCAGGGAATTAAAGCTCATTTTAGGATTAAAGGCTCACATGTAGATGATACTAATTATGTTTCAGGAGTTCTTGCCCATCATGTTGTCTCACACGCCAGCAGGGACCTCAGTACGGACCGTCACTCATTACCTTCAGGAGGCCCGCTCAGGTCTGTACCCCGCGACGCCACACACCTGAACACTGAGTAGCTGTTCAGGTGTGTGGCGTACTTGTGTAAACAGATGTAAACATGGCTGAATCACGAAAAACATTGGTGGTAGTTTTAATCGTCTGTTTACCTGATGTTGTTTAGTGATACAAAAATTATTATTAATACTCAACTACTTTTATCAGAGAAATTATGACAAAATAACTAGGGTTTTTGTTTTTGTTTTTTAATAATTATGATCCCACTAAGAACTCTCATAATGATAATAATTGAACAAATACTTCAGGAGTTTGTTCTTCAGTTATGGTAATGTTGATATCCATAGATTTTAATACTGCACCTGTATTCCTTTTACAATTTTGTCAATAATAGTATACTTTTTTGTTTAGGAAATTTTGGCCTCCATTTACTTTTAAAACTTAATCACCAGAATAAGTATAAAATAAATTAGCTCTTATTTTATTTTATTTTCAGGGAAATTTCAGAAGTATGATTTCGGCACGTTGGGGAACCTTCGTCAGTACGGCTCACTGTCACCTCCGTCATATAACCTGAGCCGAGTTACTGTCCCTGTGGCTCTCTTCTGGTCTGACAATGACTGGCTGGCAGATCCTACAGTAAGACGTCATATTAAATGTTATTGAATTATGTAGAGGAAGAATTTTATTGAGTTAGAGAAGGAAAAACAACTTTGAATTGAGTGAGTTAGTTTTTTATGAGTGGAAATCGTAAAGAGAAAGAAAAGTCTTAAGTAAATATATTTTTGCATCACTCAGTATATAAGTTAGTGGTAGAGAGTTAGTTTTGTTCGTTAGGTTAATACTTGAAAATAGTTAAAGAATATCTCCTGTAATTTGGTCTCAATTTAACCTAACAAAGCCAAACCTACCCAACCCAACCCAACCCAACCCAACCCAACCCAACCCAACCCAAATACAATTCTATCCCATGTTATATATATACAGTATATCATGTCTCCTGGAGGGGTTATTACTGATCAGTTCATCGGTGTCCAGGATGTGTTGCACCTGGTGGGTCAGCTGCCTCACGTCGTCTACAGCCATCGCGTTGAGGACTCCAAGTTTACCCACCTTGATTTTGTTTGGTGAGTTGTGTTTGTTGGTGTTTGTGTGTTGTGGGGTGTTTGTGTGTTGTGGGTGTTTGTGTGTTGTGGGGTGTTTGTGTGTTTGTGGGTGTTTGTGTGTGTTGTGGGGTGTTTGTGTGTTGTGGGGTGTTTGTGTGTGTTGTGGGGTGTTTGTGTGTGTTGTGGGGTGTTTGTGTGTTGTGGGGTGTTTGTGTGTTGTGGGGTGTTTGTGTGTGTGTGGGTGTTTGTGTGTTGTGGGGTGTTTGTGTGTTGTGGGGTGTTTGTGTGTTGTGGGGTGTTTGTGTGTTGTGGGGTATTTGAGTGTTTTAAGGTGTTTGTGTGTGTTTGTGTGTTGTGGGGTGCTTGTGTGTGTTATGGGAGTGTTTGTGTATCATATACCACATGAGTAACTATGTACAGTACAGTCTTTCTAATATGTAACCACGACGACTATGCATTACTCCATTTAATAGTGCCAAAAATATATAAGTATTCTGTATAATACCAAGGGTTCAGGTATAATGCTTCTCGTTTACACCATCAATTATCTTCACTATAAACCTTGTAGAGTTATTTCACTATAGTGCTCTGTGACGCTGTAACTTCATTTGAGTTTTAGATATATTGAAATCTTAATATTTTGCTTTATTTTTTATCTCTACAGGGCTCTACACGCTGACAAGTTGGTCTATCATGATCTCCTGCGTGTCCTGACTCAGTATTAGTCCTCCTCCTCTGTCTCCTTCTCACAATAAACAAGATACTTACCTCCGTGCACAAGACCAGAGGATATATTCACAAGCAAGGTCTCTATCGCTCTCCCCCTAGTGATGATGTAGTGTTGATTAATGATATATTATACTGTAGTTTATCTAATACAGTGGTTGAGGGATTTTTTTTAGATCACGTTGAGGTATTGTGTTGATTCATGTATTTTGTAGAGGTAGGTAGGAGGTGTAATGTACCTGTACTTTTGTTATGTAGTAAGAAAGGGTAATTTCATTTATTCCTTTATTAGATTTATATTAGTCACAGAATATTAAACTATTTTGTATTTTATATACGTATATATTTGTGGTGATTATTTAATAAACAATAAATTACAAAAACACAGCTTCAGTATTTATTTCAGTGTTTATTAGTTAATTAGCTTCATGTCTGTATGTATAATGTACTACGTCCCATGGTCACCTGTAGAGTAACACCTGTAGAGTAACACCTGTAGAGTAACACCTATATTGTAACACCTGTAGAGTAACACCTGTAGAGTAACACCTGTAGAGTAACACCTGTAGAGCAACACCTATATTGTAACACCTGTAGAGTAACACCTGTATAGTAACACCTGTAGAGTAACACCTGTAGAGTAACACCTGTATAGTAACACCTGTATAGTAACACCTGTAGAGTAACACCTGTAGAGTAACACCTGAATAGTAACACCTGTAGAGTGTTACCTGTGGATTATTATCTCCTAGACTGTGGTTATACCTGCTTTTGGAGACCTGTGAGTGATTGTTTGTACATAGAGTTTGATTTGATACTAGACACTCCTTACCACACCTATTGTCACACTCACTGTTTGGGAGAAAACGTAAGCTGGAGGTCCACCCTTCCTTGCTTATCTAAACTCGAGACCAATTTCTTGTGAGGCGACTATGGTAACCACTAGAGGCCGGGAACTAGTGTGTGTGTGTGTTCTGTTGTCCGTCTGTGCGTCCCATTTACCCTCTTATAGCTGGTAGGAACACACACACACACACACACACACACACACACATATGTACAGAAGCCAGATCAATAATTTTAATAAGGGTCGCCAGAGGACAAGGAAGCTCTCGTGACGGTTGCAGTTTTGTCACCAGGTAATTACAGGAAGGTGTCCAGGTGTTCTTATCTGATCCTCTACACAGAAAGTTTGGTGACTATAGTGTTGTATCAGTGACCTGTATACTGGAGAAGTAACTAAAGTGTTATTAGATGGTACATAGTGTTTGTGGTTTATTAATTGACTGAAGTTGGAGGTGAGATATAACATTGTTTACACGGTGTAGCACAAGTCTTAAGGTCGCTCAACACTGCACTGTACATTGTTCTTCAAAGCCAAGACGTCGAGGTTAGTCGCAGATAATAACATCGAGGCTCCAAACTGAAGGTTTTTTCTCTATTAAAAAGCTTGTCGGACTCGCTAATGGAACCTTATAATAAGCTGATCAGTTTATGGGACAAAAAAGGTGTAATTCTTGTAGATATTTTTGCTAATTGCTTTAACAAATTTAATTATTTTTTAATATCTCTTTCTGTAAGTTTTTTATTCCAGCTTTTCATCCTCAGATGATACGATTGAAGTTTAAAAGCAGTTGAACACATTAATTGACAAACCGAAAACATGAAAGTTTTCCAGTGGAAAAAAATAATTTTTCTTTTAATTTATTTCATTTTTTTTAATTTCTTAAAAGTCTCACCAAAGATATTTACGAAAATATTGGTTCAGAGTTTGGTGTGAAAAATATCCATTTCTTTTAATTAGTCTCGTCAATTGCTTCAAAATCAATTGAATTTATTTATTTTTATTAAAACACCACATTTCGTAGTTTTTTACTAACGAACCTGCCTTACCTCACCTCCCCGCCTCACACACACAAGAGCCACCGGGATTACAAGAGAGAGAGAGAGAAAAAATCTTGATCAGATAATAATTGTCTTTGACCAGTTTCGTCACGAGTGAGTTTTACGAGATAGAAACTACATTAGCTCTCACGGGGGAAAAAATATCGTGAAAATTGTGAACGAAGTGAAGGTAATGTTACAAAGACGAGACTAACGAGGGAGTGAGACTCGTTAGTGTGATGACGGGTACACAATTACCTGCGTCTCTACCTGGCTGTGGAGAGGAGGGGGGGGGGGGGGAAAGAGGACGGTGAAGGGAGGGGAAAGATGAGGAGGCTGAAAGGAGGGGGTGAAGAGGAGTAGTGAAGAGAAGGAGGTTGAAGGGAGGAGATAAGAGGAGAGGAGACGAGAGTGAAAGGAATATTAGGAGAACAAATAAGAAGAGTCAATTAACTTAAGAATAAAGGATGAGATAGCCAGTGTTATTATTATTATTATTATTATTAGTAATACAACAGTAGTACACACACACACACATATACACACACACACACACACATATACACACACACACACACATACACACACACACACACATACACACACACACACACACATACACATCCTTGACACATTAAGGTAATATAGCAGCAGGTCATTAGTAGTGATATATTAAGAACATATATTGGCCAGACACGGTATTAATGCTACTAATTTCTGCCCGACCATCCCCAGATAACACACACTGCCAACTTAGCCAGGCACTTTCTGGTTAGTACTTTTTTTTTAATGGTACTTTCGCGATGGTGTTTTCTGAATAGTACTTTCTAATGGTACTTTTTGAATATGGTAATTCTTTTTAGGTGGTACTTTCTGAATGGCAATTTCTAAACAGTACAAGGGAAGTAGAAATTTGAACTGGGCACTTTCTAAAAAAATACTTTATAAGCAAAACTTTCTAAAAACACCACTCTCTAGATGGCACTTTTTCTTAACACACTTTCTACTCTATCACTGCTGAAATGGCACTTTCCAAATAGCACTTTACCGAGAGAAAGTTGCAAACACTGTAACACTTTCTATATCCTGCCGCCGCTCTCTAAATTAAAAAGTCAGGATTTATCCAACATCCATAAATTTTCTTAATTAGTAAGTTTAGGTATGCAGTGAGGCAACTGTCTGAGTGTAGGTTAGATTATTGGTGAGTCTCTCTCTGTCTCTCTCTCTCTCTGTCTCTCTCTCTCTCTCTCTCTGTTTCTATATATCTATCTCATTTCTTTCTCAATCTTTCTTTTATTTCCCTTTATTTATCTCTCTCACTCGTTCTCTCTTTATCAGATATTCGTGTTACTTCTGAACTCTTATTCTAATTATATTCGAGTGAGTTTATATTTTTGAGTGCGTTTGTCCGTATGTGTGTATGCAAATGTGTTTATGTATCTATCAGTTGTATGTGTATGTATGTTTGTGTGTACGAGTATGTCTAGCAAGTGTGTGTGTGTGTGTGTGAGTGTGTGAGTGTGTGAGTGTGTGTGTGTGTGTGTGTGTGTTATATGATGTAGTGAACGCTTTTCTATGATGAAATATATTAATTTAATGATCTCAGTAGGAAAGCGTGAGAGAGAGAGAGAGAGAGAGAGAGAGAGAGAGAGAGAGACTTTGCGTTCTTTTACGAAATTAATCCGATTTTATTTAATTTTTTTTATTATCCGTTCTATCAACAATTTATTTATTCCCTAAATCGGTTCAGCTCCGCGTGACACTGTATTCCTAGACACGATTTATTTTATTTATTTTATTTCCCGAGTCAGATAAATTACCGGGAATCTATACAACCCGGGAATGGTTTTCTAATGGCTTCCAATATTATTTTACCGGTTGGGGGAAATTCCCTGCCCATATATAATTGTAACGCCATTTAGAATCGAATTTATGGTTGGAAGATTATATTTAGATTCCATTTTCTATAAGATCTTGGTAAGGTGGGAGTGGGGAGGAGGGGGTGAAGGTGGGGAGAGAGGGAGGGGAAACTTATAATATTCTCGGGGTTATTGGAGGCTTTTAATACACCAGGGGGAGGATTCTCTCGCGTTCGTGTTTGACATTATTGGGACCTTTGGTAAGTCGTAGGTAAAATAGCTTGTTGTGTTTTTTTTTCCCTGTGTGAGTTTGGCAAGTGGATTTAATTGGTTCGGATGGGTTAAACTTTGGTACTCAAAGGGTTAAAGCATCGCTAGGAAGGGGTTAAACCATCGTCCTCAAAGGGTTAAACCATCATCCTCAAAGGGTTACACCATCGTCCTCAAAGGGTTAAACCATCGTCCTCAAAGGGTTAAACCATCATCATCAAAGAGTTAAACCATCGTCCTCAAGGGTTAAACCATCATCATCAAAGAGTTAAACCATCGTCCTCAAGGGTTAAACCATCATCATCAAAGGGTTAAACCATCGTCCTCAAAGAGTTAAACCATCGTCCCCAAAGGGTTAAACCATCGTCCTCAAGGGTTAAACCATCATCATCAAAGGGTTAAACCATCGTCCTCAAAGAGTTAAACCATCGTCCCCAAAGGGTTAAACCATCGTCCTCAAAGGGTTAAACCATCATCCTCAAAGGGTTAAACCATCGTTCTCAAAGAGTTAAACCATCGTCCTCAAAGGGTTAAACCATCGTCCTCAAAGGGTTAAACCATCATCCTCAAAGGGTTAAACCATCGTCCTCAAAGGGTTAAACCATCATCCTCAAAGGGTTAAACCATCGTCCTCAAAGGGTTAAATCGTCGAAAATATTGAATTGGTTGAGAACACTTATATTAAAGACAAAATATTGACATGTTAGAAGCATCACATATTGACACTCTTGCACAGTTCAAAGGTAAACATCAAATGCTCTAAACTTACCTTTGACAGCCTTTTGATCTTGACATACTGGACACGGAACTAATGATTTTTAGTAAGATAAATTCGGTTTGAAAAGGGGTGCTGTGGCTGAGTGGATACACCTGTCAGCCTCCCTTCCTAAGAGTCACTGGTTCGTTACCTGACTTTACTTACCCTAACCAAACTAGTCCTGACCTTAAGCCATCCTAACCTAACTTGACCCCTACTCTAACCTAACTTGTTCTTAACCAACCTAACCTACCCAAATAAGACCTAACCTACCCAAACCAGAACCTAACCTACCCAAACCAGAACCTAACCTACCCAAACCAGAACCTAACCTACCCAAACCTGAACCTAACCTACCCAAACCAGAACCTAACCTACCCAAACCTGAACCTAACCTACCCAAACCAGAACCTAACCTACCCAAACCAGAACCTAACCTACCCAAACCAGAACCTAACCTACCCAAACCAGAACCTAACCTATCCAAAGCAGAACCTAACCTAACCTAACCTAACAAAAGCACACAGGAGATGACTGTATAGAATGAACCACTAAACAGGTAAAAATATCACTTTACTGCACCAAACTGTCAAACTTGCGCCAACTCACTACTTTGATGTTGACCTCATGTTCTGATATTACCACGGACGCCACTGACTGATGTGTAATACGCCATTCGTGGAGGTGGTGCAGTGGCCCAGGTTATTAGTGGTGCAGTGGCCCAGGTTATTAGTGGTGCAGTGGCCCAGGTTATTAGTGGTGCAGTGGCCCAGGTTATTAGTGATGCAGTGGCCCAGGTTATTAGAGGTGTAGTGGCCTGGTTATTAGTGGTTCAGTGGCCCAGGTTATTAGTGATGCAGTGGCCCGGGTTATTAGAGGTGTAGTGGCCAGGTTATTAGTGGTTCAGTGGCCCAGGTTATTAGTGGTGTAATGGCCTGGTTATTAGTGAAGGTTAAATGTTAAAACCAACCATTAGCATAAAGCACACCCTCCACCCTTAATACCAGCACACCCTCCACCCACAGACCAGCACACCCTCCACCTTCCTCCCTCAATACCAGCACACCCTCCACCTTCCTCCCTCAATACCAGCACACCCTCCACCCACAGACCAGCACACCCTCCACCTTCCTCCCTCAATACCAGCACACCCTCCACCTTCCTCCCTCAATACCAGCACACCCTCCACCTTCCTCCCTCAATACCAGCACACCCTCCACCCACAGACCAGCACACCCTCCACCTTCCACCCTCAATACCAACACTCCCTCCACCCACAGACCAGCACACCCTCCACCTTCCTCCCTCAATACCAGCACACCCTCCACCCACAGACCAGCACACCCTCCACCTTCCTCCCTCAATACCAGCACACCCTCCACCTTCCTCCCTCAATACCAGCACACCCTCCACCCACAGACCAGCACACCCTCCACCTTCCTCCCTCAATACCAGCACACCCTCCACCCACAGACCAGAACACCCTCCACCTTCCACCCTCAATACCAGCACACCCTCCACCTTCCACCCTCAATACCAACACTCCCTCCACCCATCACCCTCCTCCACCCTCACCTCACCTCAGTTTATAAAATAATTCTGATCACATCGAAAATAATTAACTCAGGAATAGATCGAGTCCATAATCCCTGTAAATTCATAAAGGGATTAAGTTTTTCAATTTTACGCTTCGTGTCCTAGTAATTTTTATTATTTTTTAAGTAGAAATTAAAAAAAAAAAAAATATGAAAATTCGAACTCTCTGAAATTCCCCGGATGTATTAATGGATGTGTATGAACAACATTTTCGGTAATTTGTACGATAATTCAGGTGTTGTTGTTATACTGTGTGTGTGGGGGGGTGGGGGGGTGTCTTATGTTGTGGTCAAGGCTGTGTTGCAGTTTGGAATCATTTTTTCTTGGTATAGAGTTCTGACATCTGGAAGTGTATTTATTTTATTTATTTATTACTTTATTTATTCGTTTATTATTTATTTTTGTTATATTTTTTTTAAATTATTACTTTATTTATTTATTTATTTATTATTTTATTTATTTATTGCGTATGTATGATGATTGGTTAGGTGGCTATGAATGATGATTGGTTAGGTGGCTATGAATGATGATTGGTTAGGTGGCTATGAATGATGATTGGTTAGGTGGCTATGAATGATGATTGGTTAGGTGGCTATGTATGATGATTGGTTAGGTGGCTATGAATGATGATTGGTTAGGTGGCTATGTATGATGATTGGTTAGGTGGCTATGAATGATGATTGGTTAGGTGGCTATGAATGATGATTGGTTAGGTGGCTATGAATGATGATTGGTTAGGTGGCTATGAATGATGATTGGTTAGGTGGTTATGAATGATGATTGGTTAGGTGGCTATGAATGATGATTGGTTAGGTGGCTATGAATGATGATTGGTTAGGTGGCTATGAATGATGATTGGTTAGGTGGCTATGAATAATGATTGGTTAAGTGGCTATGAATGATGATTGGTTAGGTGGCTATGAATGATGATTGGTTAGGTGGTTATGAATGATGATTGGTTAGGTGGCTATGAATGATGATTGGTTAGGTGGTTATGAATGATGATTGGTTAGGTGGCTATGAATGATGATTGGTTAGGTGGCTATGAATGATGATTGGTTAGGTGGCTATGAATAATGATTGGTTAAGTGGCTATGAATGATGATTGGTTAGGTGGCTATGAATGATGATTGGTTAGGTGGTTATGAATGATGATTGGTTAGGTGGCTATGAATGATGATTGGTTAGGTGGTTATGAATGATGATTGGTTAGGTGGCTATGAATGATGATTGGTTAGGTGGCTATGAATGATGATTGGTTAGGTGGCTATGAATGATGATTGGTTAGGTGGCTATGTATGATGATTGGTTAGGTGGCTATGTATGATGATTGGTTAGGTGGCTATGAATGATGATTGGTTAGGTGGCTATGAATGATGATTGGTTAGGTGGTTATGAATGATGATTGGTTAGGTGGCTATGAATGATGATTGGTTAGGTGGCTATGAATGATGATTGGTTAGGTGGCTATGAATGATGATTGGTTAGGTGGCTATGAATGATGATTGGTTAGGTGGCTATGAATGATGATTGGTTAGGTGGCTATGAATGATGATTGGTTAGGTGGCTATGAATGATGATTGGTTAGGTGGCTATGAATGATGATTGGTCAGGAGGCTACATAGAATGATTGGTCAGGGCCATAACACTAGTGCCATAGAAGTCAACACACGGAAACTTTGGGGGATGAGAGAGGCAGCAGCTCCTCACCCCATGATGGTTGGTGCTATAGTGAGGCCACCAGCTGAGGGGGAGCATCACTGGCCCTCAGTTGCCAGATTTGCATTTTTTTTACCTGAATACTGTGTTAAGTGCCGATTTTTACCACCCTCCTCCCCCCTCTCTCTCTCTCTCTCAAACGGTAATTTCTCTCACATAGTCTCTCCCTGTCCTACACTTCGGGAATATGGCTTTGATGAATGTCTACATACGTGTGTGTGTGTGTGTGTGCTGGGCTTAAAGTATGTCAGTGTAAACGGCGTTGAGATTATTATTATTATTAGCACTAGTAAATGGAGAGAGAGAGAGAGAGAGAGAGAGAGAGAGAGAGAGAGAGAGAGAGAGAGAGAGAGACCATATGTAGTAGCGGGTGACGGGATTACTCTGATGGCCTCAATCAGTGTGTGGAGTTTATACTCATTTTCCCCTTTATCAGTTTTCTCTAAATATGAGTAAAAATATATCAAATTTATGTGATCTTGTAGCGAGTGTTGCTTTGAGGTGTTTAGTGGTGGTGGTGTGGGTGGTGATGATGAGGGAGATGGTGGTGAGTGATGTGGTGGTGAATGTTGTGGTGGTGGTGGTATTGGTGATGCAGGTGATGGTGGTGGTGAGGGTACTGATGGTGATAGTGATGATCGTATTACCTACAATAACTCAGATAACTATTGCTAATAAGTACATACCTTGAGCAGTACAGCACAGCATTCCCCCCACCCAGCAGGAGCAGCACCACAGTATTAGCCCCCAGCAGGAGCAGCACCACAGTATTAGCCCCCCAGCAGGAGTATCACCACAGTATTAGCCCCCCAGCAGGAGCAGCACCACAGTATTAGCCCCCCAGCAGGAGTATCACCACAGTATTAGCCCCCCAGCAGGAGCAGCACCACAGTATTAGCCCCCAGCAGGAGCAGCACCACAGTACTAGCCCCCAGCAGGAGCAGCACCACAGTATTAGCCCCCAGCAGGAGCAGCACCACAGTATTAGCCCCCCAGCAGGAGCAGCACCACAGTATTAGCCCCCAGCAGGAGCATCACCACAGTACTAGCCCCCAGCAGGAGCAGCACCACAGTATTAGCCCCCAGCAGGAGCATCACCACAGTAATAGCCCCCAGCAGGAGCAGCACCACAGTATTAGCCCCCAGCAGGAGCAGCACCACAGTATTAGCCCCCTAGCAGGAGCAGCACCACAGTATTAGCCCCCAGCAGGAGCAGCACCACAGTACTAGCCCCCAGCAGGAGCAGCACCACAGTATTAGCCCCCAGCAGGAGCATCACCACAGTAATAGCCCCCAGCAGGAGCAGCACCACAGTATTAGCCCCCAGCAGGAGCAGCACCACAGTATTAGCCCCCTAGCAGGAGCAGCACCACAGTATTAGCCCCCAGCAGGAGCAGCACCACAGTATTAGCTCCCAGCAGGAGCAGCACCACAGTATTAGCCCCCAGCAGGAGCAGCACCACAGTATTAGCCCCCAGCAGGAGCAGCACCACAGTATTAGCCCCCCAGCAGGAGCAGCACCACAGTATTAGCCCCCAGCAGGAGCAGCACCACAGTATTAGCCCCCCAGCAGGAGCAGCACCACAGTATTAGCCCCCCAGCAGGAGTATCACCACAGTATTCGCCCCCCAGCAGGAGCAGCACCACAGTATTAGCCCCCCAGCAGGAGCAGCACCACAGTATTAGCCCCCCAGCAGGAGCAGCACCACAGTATTAGCCCCCCAGCAGGAGCAGCACCACAGTATTAGCCCCCAGCAGGAGCAGCACCACAGTATTAGCCCCCCAGCAGGAGCAGCACCACAGTATTAGCCCCCCAGCAGGAGAAGCACAGTAAAACAACGTCCTCCGCCACCCAGTAGTTGGCCGGGTAATGGAGTTTGTGCCAGTTTTTATAGGACGTAAGTGCAAAATTTTCCCAGATGAAGAAATATGCTCGCCCGGTAATGCAATTTATGTCCACTAAATTTGCGAAAAATGTCTCGTTTCCAGACACTTGAGTGATGTATTAATATTAACATGTGTTTCTTTATGTTGGCGCCCCTCACCCACAACCCATAACCTATAACCCACAACCCCTCCTATAGTCCATAACCCATCCTATAGTCCACAACCCCTCCTATAGTCTATAACCCATCCTATAGTCCACAACACCTATAGTCCACAACCCTTCCTATAGTCCACAACACCTCCTATAGTCCACAACACCTCCTATAGTCCACAACCCCTCCTATAGTCCATAACCCCTCCTATAGTCCACAACCCCTCGTATAGTCCACAACCCCTCCTATAGTCCACAACCCCTCCTATAGTCCACAACCCCTCCTATAGTCCACAACACCTCTTATAGTCTACAACACCTCCTATAGTCCACAACCCCTCCTATTGTCCACAACCCTTCCTATAGTCCACAACCCCTCCTATAGTCCACAACCCCTCCTATAGTCCACAACCCCTCCTATAGTCCACAGCCCTTCCTATAGTCCACAACCCCTCCTATAGTCCACAACCCCTCCTATAGTCCACAGCCCTTCCTATAGTCCACAACCCCTCCTATAGTCCACAACCCCTCCTATAGTCCACAACACCTCCTATAGTCCACAACCCCTCCTATAGTCCACAACCCTTCCTATAGTCCATAACCCCTCCTATAGTCCACAACACCTCCTATAGTCCACAACCCCTCCCATAGGCCACAACCCCTCCTATAGTCCACAACCCCTCCTATAGTCCATAACCCCTCCTATAGTTCACAACACCTCCTATAGTCCACAACCCTTCTTATAGTCCACAACCCCTCCTATAGTCCACAACACCTCCCATAGTCCACAACACCTCCCATAGGCCACAACCCCTCCTATAGTCCACAACCCCTCCTATAGTCCACAACCCCTCCTATAGTCCACAACCCCTCCTTTAGTCCACAACCCCTCCTATAGTCCATAACCCCTCCTATAGTCCACAACCCTTCCTATAGTCCACAACCCCCCCTATAGTCCACAACATCTCCCATAGGCCACAACCCCTCCCATAGGCCACAACCCCTCCTATAGTCCACAACCCCTCCTATAGTCCACAACCCCTCCTATAGTCCACAACCCCTCCTATAGTCCATAACCCCTCCTATAGTCCACAACCCCTCCTATAGTCCACAACCCCTCCCCTAGGCCACAACCCCTCCCATAGGCCACAACCCCTCCCATAGGCCACAACCCCTCCCATAGGCCACAACCTCTCCTAAAATGTACTTATCAGAGAGTGTAAGTGGATTCCGTTAAAGGGAGGTGCGGGTATAGCACTCTGTGCTTTAAGCCATTGTTGTTGTTGTTTGGTCTACATAAGGAGGCAATGTAGCTGGCAGAACACTCGATCACTTATTCTCTCTCTCTCTCTCTCTCTCTCTCTCTCTCTCTCTCTCTCTCTCTCTCTCTCTCTCTCCAGTGGTGAGATTAGGTACACATTCACAACTGGGAGAACTAGGGGGTGTCTCAGGCGCCAACCAGTGAACCAGAACTATTCCCTTTCCACACTGTCAAAACTATTACTTACACAAAAAAACTTTCACCCCGACAGAAGATCACCCCGACAGAAGATCACCCCGACAGAGGAAGATTATTCAGACTTAAGATATCATGAGCAGAGTGGCTGGTCGGTCGGGTTCAGTGGCCGGGATATCATGTGGCAATTTCAATGGAGTCTTACCGCCATGATTATAAATATTATCATGAATAATTTTTCCCACTCAAGAGATAAAGGGTTGTGTGGGGTAAACTTCCCTCTCAGTCCTCATTCTTCCTCTCCCCCCCCCCCCCCTCTCCTCCCCTTGGCCTTCTTAACCTCTTTCTACTTCTCTCCTCCTCCTCCTCCTTCCTTTCACCCCTCCCTCCTCTCTCTCCTCACTTTTCTCCTTGGTCTCCTCACCTCTACTTCCTCACCTCACCCTTCCCCTCACCCCTCCCTCACCCTTCCCCTCACCCCTCCCCCACTCCCCTCCTTTACCTGCACATGATATAAAACCGCAGAACAACATCTTAATAATACCTCACTTTATATCATTAGTTCACTAGTGAATTATAAGTCTCCTCTAAGTATCATCACTTACAAAAAAAAATAACATCAACTTTATACACGGGCGTCCTTATGTCCTACTTACAGAGGGAAAAAAGTAAAGTAGTTATTTTTTTTCCCCTGTTTATCAGAGTGTGAGGGGAACTAACTGCCTCGTGTGAAGCAGCAAGGAGAACACACACACACACACACACACACACACACACACACACACACACACACACACACACACACACACGTCTTGTCAGGTGTTGGCCAGATATTCTTTTACGAACCCAGAGTCGAAAATCAATAAAATTCAGATAAATATAACGAAAAAATAAATAAAAATAACAAATAAAACCAGGTGTGTAAGGCCGCCACCACCACAATGTAACAGTCTGTGGTATTTCTGTGGTGAAGTGAGTCGTTTAGAGTGTCCACCCTGGTATCACCCACCACACGCTGCCTATAACAACACGGTGGTATTATTTACAAACTCGCCACCACGAGACACAACAACAGTCTGTATGTGGGTGATGATGATGACGTTTGTGTTTCACGTTCTCAGCCAATCAGGTGAAGGAAGGACTTTTATTTAGTTATAACAATACAACACAGATGACGTGGCAACATTGATGACATGGCAACATAACGTGGCAACATAGATGACATGGCAATATAACATGACAACATTGATGACATGGCAACATAACATGACAACATAGATGGCATGGCAACATAACATGACAACATTGATGACATGGCAACATAACATGACAACATTGATGACATGACCCTAAAAATGGCAACAACTCCTAACAAAAGTACAATATAACATCTCATTAAATTTTTAAGACCTTAACAAAAACAAGACCTGGAGGCGACTTTTGTTTTTCATTAAGAGTAGAGAACAAGAGAGCTGTCAGGGGGATAATTACTTCACTCAGTCATCACTAAAAGCAAAGTTATTTAGTTTTTTTTTTATTTAATGGTTTTATGTTGTAAACTTTTTGGATTAATATACGAACACGTGGGGGGGGGGAGAGAGGGGTTGAAGGAGGGGGGGTAGGAGGAGGGACAGTTGGGGGTGAAGGGGGGGTTGAAGGGGGGAGGGAGGAAGGTAGGGGGGGAGGTTGAAGGTGGGACAGTGAGGGAAAGGTTGGAGGGTGAAGGAGGGAGGGAAGGAAAGATGTTGAAAGAAGGAAGGAAGGAAGTTGAAGGAGGGAAGGAAGGATGTTGAAGGAGGGAAGGAAGGATGTTGAAGGAGGGAAGAAAGGATGTTGAAGGAGAAATAGTAGATAAAGTTCCAACAATGATATAAAGTTCTAGGGGCATCATCAAGTGAAGTTCCAAGTTCTCTCGTAAACAAGGGCGCCATCATTGACACCTGGTGGGCGCCTCTTTGTTATGTGTCACGGCCCGAGTCTCGCGTCCTGAAACTATTGACATGAACTTGAATCTAATGTTATTTTATGCCGCTGGGAGGATGGAGTCGTGTGTGTGTGTGTGTAGGGTGATACCAGTGAAGTGGTCTTTATGTACGTACACGACCAGTAACGACACACACACACACACACACTCGGGGACTATCATTTGTATACACCACCATTAACGTGACGCTCAACAAACACAGCAGAGTGTGGCTGTAGTGTGGCCTGGTGTGGCTTGGTGTGGCTTCGTGTGACGGTAATGTGGCCTGGTGTGGCGGTAGTATGACCTGGTGTGGCGGTAATGTGGCTTGGTGTGGCGGTAGTATGGCCTGGTGTGGCGGTAGTATGGCCTGGTGTGGCGGTAATGTGGCTCAGTGTGGCGGTAATGTGACCAGTATAACGAGACCGAACCTTCACAATACTGCCTGAGGGAGTGGTTAGAGGGGAGGAAGAGGGAGGGAGGGAAGAGGTAGAGAGAGAGGATGGAGACAGAGAGAGAGAGAAGGAGAGAGAGACAGGAGAGAGAGAGTGGTAAGGAAATGTGGAAGTGAGAGGAGGAAGAGAGGGAGAGGATGAAGAAGTGGTCGTAGGATTAAGAAGAGAGGGGTAGTAGAGAGGGAAGTGAGAGAAGAGAGGGGCGAAGTGAGAGGCAGAGAGAGGGAAGTGAGAGGAAGAGGGAAGGAATGAGAGGGAGAAGGAAGCCAAGATGTCCCCTGTCAATAGATTTTCACAGGTACAAAATCTTGAGGTTGTCGCTACCATTCACCCACGTCAAGTGTAGCGGCTGGAGGGGAGATAGGGAGGGGAGGAACTGGTGGTGGGGAGGGGAGGAACGAACTGGTGGTGGGGAGGGGAGATGGGGAGGAACGGACTGGTGGTGGGGAGGGGAAGAACGAACTGGTGGTGGGGAGGGGAGGAACGAACTGGTGGTGAGATGGGGAGGAATGGACTGGTGGTGGGGAGGAACGAACTGGTGGTGGGGAGATGGGGAGGAATGGACTGGTGGTGGGGAGGGGAGGAACGAACTGGTGGTGGGGAGATGGGGAGGAATGGACTGGTCGTGGGGAGGGTGACAACATATTTCTAATAATATTGAAGTTTTCTTATACTATAAATACATCATAATTATACATATACAATTCCTTCACTAAAATACTTGTATACTTTTTACTCTGGGTGTATATTATAAAGAGGAGGAAGTATACGGGTGGTAGTGTATGTTTGGTGTATTAAAATATGTTGAGAAATATACTGTACAGGTGAATGAATGTCTTCCAGTGAGTCTTCTTGTTCCTGTGTGTTACCTGTATCTTACCTGTGTGTTACCTGTATGTTACCTGTATCTTGCCTCTGTGTTACCTGTATGTTACGCTTGTGTTACCTGTATGTTACCAGTATCTTACTAGTATGTTACCTGTATCTTATCGGTGTGTTACCTGTATGTTACCTGTATATTACCTGTGTGTTACCTGTATGTTACCTGTGGTGTTCCCTCTTCTCTGTTACTTGATTCTCTTGGTTACAGTACAAGGGCTAGCCAGGTGCCTTGATACCTGACCTGACCTTTACTATATATAACAGTGATAGTTATGGTATAGTCTTCATCATATATTACCACACACTATAAGGTCACCTGTGTGTGTGTGTGTGTGTGTGTGTGTGTGTGTGTGTGTGTGTGTCGGTACAAGTGACTCAGGAGGTGGTGCTTGTCTCGTCCATAAACAACCTCTTTACTTCCGCCCTCACCTCTGATTTACACACACACACACACACACACACGCACACACACACACACGCACACACACACACACGCACACACACACACACGCACACACACCAACAAGCGGCAATTACTGTATACAAATAGTGTTTGTTTTTATTTTGTTTACGAACGACATTAAAAAAGCGTTTCTGTCAAAAACAGGTTTATTTTAAGAGTTTGTGGTGAGTGTCGAGAATAATTGTAGTAAAAGTGGGTGTGACTGGTCGTGTGGGCGGGAGCTACCAGGCGCGTTAGGAGGCAGTGTGGGCGGGCGGCACTGTACTCAACCACCTTTACTTTCCCATTCGCAGCTGGGTCGACTGAGGGAGCCTAGGATAAGTTTAAAATGCCCAGGCTACCTGTGTAAGGCTAGATTAATTGTTGTAGTCTTGGCTAGCTGTAGGAGCCCAGACTAATTATAGTTGTATGCGGTACATTAATTGTAGAAACCCAGGCTAAAAGTACAAGTCCTAGTCCTCCCTAATGGTCGCGTCGTAGGCATGTTGGTTCATATCTCGTGTAGCGGTTCTGATCTATTGCTCATTGACTCCCAAGAATCTCCCTTTGTTCCGACCGATCTGTTCCCCAAATTTCAAGGAAATCGGTCCAGACGTTTGAGAGTTATTGTCTGGACAAAGATTTTCCGATAATGGCCATGACAGCCATCTTGAATTACAGATCACATCCAAAACCTATTGACAACATTCACGGAGGCCAAATTTCCTTGAAGTCAGCCATCTTGTGAGGGGAATCGATCAAGTTGTGTTGGGAATCGTCTGTACAGGGAGCGGTGTGAGGGGAGGTACAGAATAATGATAGTAAATGATAGGAACCAAAAAAAACAACAGTATAAATAATATAAGAGGAACCACCACAATCAAGAGGGACTTCCTCATACACGTCCTGGTTGAGGGTGTTCGTGTTGGTACCTCTTAAAATCAATACCTTTCTGGGTATTGGTCGTCTGGGCCGGGCCAACACCTGGGAGGATACTGTACCTTTATAAAGAGACGATTGTAGCCTACGTGGTGTGGTCCCGGGGCTCGTGTAAGTATAGCACACACACACACACACACACACACACACACACACACACACACACACACACACACGCACACACACACAGTTCCCGGTAAGGTGGCATAAATTATACATTACCATGAGAATTTCTCTCCCTCCCTCGAGCAATAAATCCCGTTTATCTGCACTAGTTATTAGGACAAAGTCGTGGCATCCGGCAATACCTCTCTCCCTCGGTGTCTTGGCCGGGGGGTGTGTCCTGGGTGGGGTATAGGGGTGAGGGGGAGGTTAGTGGAGGGGGGATGAGAGGCAGGTATTGGCTCCCAGAGAGGTGGGTTAAATATTAGTGCTGACATTTTTATTTCATATATGTTGTGTACTGTTCCCTATGGCTTTCTCCAAGTAATAATAATAATAATAATTAACGGTTTATTGAAAGAGCTTGGCAGCCAGAAGGCTGAAAATATACAGTTACATATTTGGGGAATGGGTTACGAATTACAAATAATATACAAGTAACCTATGGCTTTCTCCAAGTGTGTGTGTGTGTGTGTGTGTGTGTGTGTGTGTGTGTGTGTGTGTGTGTGTGTGTCTAGAAAACGTTATTAACTTTATGTGACACAGAGAACGAAATTTTAGACCTATAAAATTTATGGTGTGTTTGGGGCTTAGATTAACAGTCTGAGAAAAATCGAAAAATCTTTCACTTGTAGATTTTAAATGTTTCAACTCAGATTTTCGTGAGTGATTTTTCATATATGTATAAATACGAGTCTTATTACCAGGGTGTTTATATAAAATTTACACCAAAAATAAATACCCAATTATGATTTACAATTTTTTTTCAGAAATATTAAGGCCAAGATCCCCTATTAATGTACATAGTTTATAAGGGAAATGTTTTTATATAACTTGAAATAATAAATATAATGACACTGTTTCCTGATAATATTAATGGTGTTTTTAATGTTATAGCCGAGATAAGCCTCGCATGTTAACTGTTATTATTATGGAAGTGATTTATTAATTAATGATAGAGAGATTAGCTGGAATATACTGTACTGTAATCATGAGCGGCCGTATCTGGTGGACAGGTGTATAGGCAGGTGTGTGATCCAATTTTGATACATGTGTGTGTGTGATATTATTATTATTATTATTATTATTATTATTATTATTATTATTATTATTATTATTATTATTATTATTGCCCCAGTCTCTGCCTTTCCTAACCTAACCTAACCTAACCTAACCTAACCTAACCTAACCTAACCTAATCGTTATTCATTATCAAGCTTGAGGGATTATTTTTCACCTGTGTGTTATCTTGGCAGGTGACCAGTTCTGAGACATACCTTAGTTTATTAATTAAGAAGTCTGGGCCAATACAGAGCACTTGGGCGTACAGTACACCTGGTGAGGGGGGGGGGGGAGAGACACACGTGGTAGTTGAGATCATTCAGGAGTAAGAAGGTTGTTAGGTTGTTAGTGCAGATGAGGATAGTGAGGTAAGCATCCAGGTAAGCAGTTTTGATGGGTAAGGAACTATATACTAATCCATGATGCTGGTTGTAGTTGTGAATTGTTGTAGTGTTGTAGTCCTAATCCTCGACGCGGGTGAGGTGCAGAGTCTATGTAGGTTGGACGTATGTGTGTCTTGTGTGAGATGTAGGTATATTGTACACACACACACACGGTATAAAATCATAAGGAGACGTTTTCCACTTTATATAAAAAAAAGAAAAAAATCAGCAAAAAAAAAAAAGCTTTCTTCTCATTGCAAAAAAATTCCAAGAAATCCCAAACCCTGAACAATGGAGGGGAAACATTCTTTGTTACCTCCTGAGGGAAAAAAAAGTCAAATATGATGTTGTGTCATTCCTAGCTCAGTTTCCCTTGGTTGGTGACAGATTTCAGGGGGTTTTGTTGACATGTTGATAAG
This sequence comes from Homarus gammarus, assembly GCA_958450375.1. Classification (NCBI taxonomy): domain Eukaryota; kingdom Metazoa; phylum Arthropoda; class Malacostraca; order Decapoda; family Nephropidae; genus Homarus; species Homarus gammarus. Next base: position 76,965 of record CAUDMG010003924.1, read on the forward strand.
CCCTCGGTGTTAACTCGTGTCGGTAAGGTAGTGGATATAGGAAACATTTGAGCATCGGAGTTATAGCTCAGTGATCACGTCAATGTTGTTATTGATTGTTGTTTATTTCACCTGTTGGTTAAATATATCCTCATACTCCCTTACATTAATATCCCCCCCCCTTCCTTCCTCTCACTACCTCTTCCCCCTCACTACCCCCTCCTCCTCACTAACCCCTTCCTCCTCTCTAGCATTAGGTTAGATTAACGTTAGGTTAGATTAGCGTTAGGTTTGGTTAGCGTTAGGTTGGGTTAGGTTAGGTTAGGTTAGGTTAGGTTAGGTTAGGTTAGGTTAGGTTAGGTTAGGTTAATCTAATGTGAAATAAACTAATCTTCAGGTATTTTAATTTTTCCTTTTGTTTACAGGCTCTACCGTATGGGCCACCGGACACTACATCAATACCTGGTAGATCACAAGGTCAAGTTCACACGTCACACAAGGTTAGAGGTCAAGGTAAGATAATCAAGGAATTAGTACATAGCTGTTATATATATTAT
>CAUDMG010003924.1:80000-117500 GCA_958450375.1 Homarus gammarus
TCCCTCTTCCCCACCCCTTTCTCTCCCTCTCCCTTCCTCCCCCTCCCCCTCCCCCATTTCTCTCCCTATCCCTTCCTCCCCCTCCCCCATTTCTCTCCCTATCCCTTCCTCCCCCTCCCCCATTTCTCTCCCTATCCCTTCCTCCCCCTCCCCCATTTCTCTCCCTATCCCTTCCTCCCCCTCCCCTATTTCTCTCCCTATCCCTTCCTCCCCCTCCCCCTCCCCCTCCCCCATTTCTCTCCCTATCCCTTCCTCCCCCTCTCCCATTTCTCTCCCTATCCCTTCCTCCCCCTCCCCCATTTCTCTCCCTATCCCTTCCTTCCCCTCCCCCATTTCTCTCCGTATCCCTTCCTTCCCCTTCCCCTTCCCCCAGCCTTATACACGGAACACCACAAATACTACAAGTAACTAACGTATCAACACAACAAACACTGAACGTAATACAGGAATCAGGTTAGGTTAGGTTAGGGTAGGTTAGCTTGGGTTAGGTTAGGTTAGGTTAGGTTAGGTTAGGTTAGGGTAGGTTAGCTTGGGTTAGGTTAGGTGAGGTGAACAAGGACCTTCTGGCTAGCCGGGCAGGTGAACGACGTCTACCTGCTCTAGCCTAAATTAATAGGTTATGCTGTTAATTACAACCAGGTAGACAATACAAGACCTTCATAACACAGTGCATGTTTATAGTCATCAAATTTGTTTTTAATTCCTCGGAGTTTTTGTTTGTTGCTCAAATATGTGTGTTGAATATATTGTTACCTGCTGGTGTGGTGTTGCGTGGTGTTACTTGCTTCCTGATGTGGTATTGCGTGTTGTTACTTGCTTCCTGATGTGGTGTTGCGTGTTGTTACTTGGTTCCTGATGTGGTGTTGCGTGGTGTTACTTGGTTCCTGATGTGGTATTGCGTGTTGTTACTTGTTGCTTGGTGTGGTGTTGCCTGGTGTTACTTAACGGGTGGAGAGAACATCTTGCGTCAGCTGATATTAAACCACGTACAGTCATAAGGATAATGATAATAATAATAATGACAACAATAATAATAATAACGATAACAATAATAATAATAATGATAACAATAATAACAAAAATGATAATAATAATAATAATAATAATGATAACAATAATAATAGTATAAATAATAATAATAATAATAATAATAACAGAGAAATTAATAAGTGAAACGTGGGTGGCGATTACCGTAGACTTTATAGGCAACATAACTCCTGGGTGTGTCTGGGATAGTCCTAGTGACCAGTATATTATGTCAGTGTTATCTCACTCTTCCTTCTCTTCCCTTTCCCATTCTTTCTTTCCCCTCTACCCATTCTTCTCTCCTTTTCAACCTCCCCCTCTCTCCCTGCCGCCCCTCCTCTCACCTCTTACCCACCCCTCCTCTTCTTTCCCCCCTTCCCACACCCCACTTTTTCTCTTCTCTCTCTACCCTCTCCCAACCCTCCCCCCCTCCCCCTCCCCCCTCCCACCCCCCTCCCCCCTCCCCCCTCCCCCCTCACAACACAGAACAGTCGAGTCTTGTTCATTAAGCCTCGAGTCTCTACCAAACTTTTCCGCCATTGTCTCCTCAACTTTCTTATCTCCTAATTACGCTAAACATTATTCCTAATTACCAACTTTTGGTTCAAATATGGACAACTTAGCCCACCTTCCCCTCGCCGCCCCTCCCCCCTCGTTAGCCCCCCTCCCCTCGTTAGCCCCCCTCCCCTCGTTAGCCCCTCCCTCCCCTCGTTAGCCCCCCTCCTCTCACCCCCCCCTCGCCCCCCCCCCCAAAAAAAAAAAAAATCTGCTCTTTTATTCGTAATTTATGATGTAGGTTATTATATAGAAAAGTGGGTGGGTGGGTGGGTGGGTGGGTGTGGGTGGTGGGTGGGTGGGTGGGTGAGAGATGAGATAGGAAGGTGGAGAAAAGAGAAGAACGGATGGTGGTGAGTGGGAGGGAGAGAGAGAGAGAGAGAGGAATGAAAAAAGAGAAGAGGGTAACAAGATGGCAGGAAGAAAGAAGAAACAAAGACGGAAATATAAAAAAAATGGGGGAATGGAGGAGAGAAGGAGGGGGGAAATGAGGAGATAAAAGATAATAAGGATGGAACAAAGAAAGGAGAGAAAAAGACACATAAAGATCAGGAGACAAAAGAAAGATGAAATAACAAGAGAAGAAAGGTAGAAGAGAAGGAAGGAAAGAGAAGGAAAAAAGAAGAGAATAGATAGAAATATAGATAAAGATTCACTTATATAAACAAAATCATCACATAATGCGATACACATCACCATTAAAAAAAAATAAAGATTACAGTAAAAATGACTCAGAAAATTCCACTATTTTTTTGACTGGTGTTAATTAATACTGTGTTTGATATGCCAGCATGTGTTAACTGTTGGTGATGAGTAGTGTAATGGCCCCAGGTGTGAGAGAGAGAGAGAGAGAGAGAGAGAGAGAGAGAGAGAGAGAGAGAGACTATAAACTTGTCATAGATTTGTGTTATTTACATTATGGTCTGCCCCTGGGAATTTTATTTATTTATTTATTTATTTTTTCTTCACCTAACCGCTTTTCAAGAGTAATATGTGTGTTAGTGTATATATTGTATACTATCGATGTATATTACTCTAAATACAAATACACATTTATACGAAGAAAAAACTAAATTACCCTGATAAAAAAAGCAATACATTAGCTTAAAAATACAACATCCTACAATACACAAGTGGCTGTATGAACTATGAATACAAGGGGTAATAAATCATTAAAGTTTATTATGGTTTAAAAGTCTATTAGGACACACACTATTACCAGGTGATTACGTTGAGGAGTGAGAGAGAACAAAATATGTGCTATTGTTATATGTTATTATCCTAGTGTTATCAGCGTGTTATATTCTTGGCGGTATAAAAAAAACAATGCTGGTGGTGGTAGTGGGGAAAAGGTAGAGGGAAGTGGGCGGGTAGGTGGGTGGGTGGGTGGGCGGGCCGGACCAGGTACACCCTCAATATACAGTGTCAACACAAAAATCGAGAATCCTAATGCATGTGTAAATATGATCTGACACTTGACGCTACAACAGGGAGGGAAGGAAGGTGGGAGGAAGGAAAGGGGAGAAGAAGGAAGGAGAGGGGGAGAAGGAGGAAAATGCTGGGAGGGGTGAGGAGGAGGAGGAGGGGGAGGTAAGGATGGGTTAAGGGTGGAGCAGGTAGGATTGTAGGCAGGGGAGGAGGGAGGATGAGGTAGGCAGGTGGGTGGGGAGATAAGGAGGAGGAGGAGGAGGACCGGTGGGGGGAGTAAGAGGAAATGGATAATAAAGGGAGGTGAATAAGGCAGCGAGGAGAAAGGAAGAAGAGAAAAAGGAAGAAGGGATTAAGTGAGGGAAGAGTGATGAAGGAGAGAGGTGGGGAAGGTGGATGTAGAACCAGGAAATGAGAGGGGAGAATGGCCGAGTGGGGGAGATAAATGAAAGCGGACGGGAGAGATGAGGGAAGAAACGGGGAGTGGGGTGAGGATATTTAGGCGGAGGATCTCGTGTGTGTGTGTGTGTGTGTGTGTGTGGACAAACTACACACCTTTACATACATACATACAGTCAGAAATATACCAGAAATATGACTCCTGGGGTTCCGTAAGACGAGTGGTTAGTGCCCCTGGTATTAATAAGTGTTGTCTGTATGTCTCTTAGTTCATCTAGGGTCAGAGGTCAAGGTCATGGTTGTAGAATAGGTCACTAACTAGACGGAATTAATTGAAACGTTCCTCCAGTGGATTTTAAATTGTGTTTTTTTTGTTATGGTAGAGTGCCTTGCTGTTGTTGTGTTTGTTGTTGTTGTTGTTGTTATTGTTGTTGCTCTTGTTATTGTAGCTGTTATTGCTCTTGTTGTTGTTGTTGTTGTTGCTCTTGTTGTTGTTGTTGTTGTTATTGTTGCGGTAGCTGTTATTGCTCTTGTTGTTGTTGTTGTTGTTGTCGTATGGAGGTAGTTAGTGAGGGACATTGAGTATAACACGACCCTTCCTTCTATTTGTCTATAATTAAAGTTAAACCCCCGTTGAGTACTGCTCCTTCACCCTCCCTAAAAGCAAGGAATATTTATCACCTAATTTTTTTAAGTAAATCACTTTTGTGTAAACAGAATAAGAGGGTTACTTATACATACATACATACATACATACATACATACATACAAAATCTTATTATTCCCCTCAATGATGTTAACACGCCCTTTGGATAACATTGTGGTGATATTATTGGTGGTCGGGCAGGTGGTGGTGATATTGGTGGTCTGGCAGGTGGTGGTGATATTGGTGGTCTGGCAGGTGGTGGTGATATTGGTGGTCTGGCAGGTGGTGGTAGTGGTGGTGACTAGTGAGTTTCTTCACCACCTTGTTAGTGTGTTAGTCCTGCCAAGGGTTGTTCCACCGCCAATCACCTCATTATATCGCCTTGTAATTACAGCAAAACATTATGATTTCTTCACTGTCACAGTTACGTCGTATATAAGACGCTAATGAGCTGTAATCATGGCCATTAGGAGACATTGAAACGACGCAAATGATTTAAAATGTCTTGTTATGTCATTTTTGTTATATATTTGATAGCTTGTGAAGTATGTAGAGGGGGGGGGGGGGTGTGCCGTGGCTGCTTGGATATAATACTCGCTGCTGCCTTCTTAAGTGTTACTAGTTCGAGCTCGGGGCATTCCTTGTTTATCCATTTATGAAGAGGTATAAACTATCTCATTTTCAGTTGTGGATATGAAGGCTGTCTAGTGCAGTGCCTGAGGGAAACTTTTAGATTAACGTTTTTATTTATTTTATAACTTTACCAATATGTCTTTTTTTTCCCGTAAATAACAATGTGATTCAGAGTTGTTGAAGTATAACCATCACAACAGCATTAAATAACAACAACAACAACAACAAGTTCAAGCGACGGTCCTCATAATATTCACCGGATACAAACATTATACTAAATCCGGTTTAATAGTCCCCCCCCCCTTCCCCTCCTCTCCCCTCCCCCTCCTCTCCCCTCCCCCTCCTCTCCCCTCCCCTTTCTTCCCCTAAAAACATCATATGATTTAAGTATATTTTCGCCCCTCCCCTCCCCAACGTTTTAAGTCCTTATTAAACTCACTAGCCACCACCTCCTAGTAGCTGTCCGGTGTAATAACCCGCTCAACTAGTTTACTCGAGGGATTTTTGCATTCTTGAGCACCTGCAACCAATTTATGGCTCCAACTTGGTAATCCAATTTAACCCTTACAATCCAATTATGTGTGGCGGCCATACATCAAACTCTTCCCTCCCTCCCTCCCTATCTCCGTCCCTCACCTCCCTCCCTCCCTCTCTCCGTCCCTCCCTCCCCCTTCCCTCCCTCCCCCTCCCTTCCCTCCCTCCCCCTTCCCTCCCTCCCCCCTCTCCCTCCCTACCTGTTGTATTGCCTCAACACCTTCACTACCAAGGGAGAAGAGAGGAGAAGACCTATACTGTACACTGGGAGAATATGGTCGGTATGGTCTGGTCGAGGGTGTGGCTTCTCTCTCTCTCTCTCTCTCTCTCTCTCTCTCTCTCTCTCTCTCTCTCTCTCTGGTATAGGATATAACTTGTTCTTTCTTTCTTGCACACACACACACACACACACACACACACACGCACACACACACACACACACACACACACACACACACACACACACACACACACACGCACACACACACACACACACACACACACACACACACACAACATTGGGTCGCCACATCAGGTACAAAATTATTTACTCTGAAAGAAAAGTAAAAAAAAAGTTTGTCGATTAAACCTTGAATGAAGTGGAAAAAATATGTTTTAAGTTTTTGTAAAAGTTTCTCTGACGTCCGCCCCCCCCCCCCTTGTTTGTGTGTGTGTCTGTGAGTGTTTATATGAATTTATGAACGTGTGTGTCTGTATTTGTTATGTATGTATATGTATGTATGTATTTGTATAGATATTTGTGTATATTTGCATTTATGTATAGGTGTTTGTATGTTTATTTATATTTTATAATGTGTATTTTATGTATGTGTATAATTTTTAGAACTAGGAATATGTATGTATGTATGTGTAGTAAATATGTATGTATGTATGCATGTATTGTATGTATGTGTGTGCAGTAAATATGTATGTATATATATGTATGTATAGTATGTATGCACGTATAGTGTGTATGTATTGTATGTGCGTATAGTATGTATGTATGTATGTATTGTATGTATAGTATGTATGTATTGTATGTATAGTATGTATGTATGTATGTATGTATGTATGTATGTATGTATGTATTGTATGTATAGTATGTATGTATGTATGTATGTATGTATGTATGTATGTATGTATGTATGTATAGTATGTATGTATGTATGTATGTATGTATGTATGTACGTAGTGGTAGAGTTGCCGCTATACTTCCTGTGGTGTTATCTCTTCTCATCATGAAGGAAGGAGAGTTTGATGCAGTAATTAAGTTTCGCATTGGAAGTTTTAATTAAGTAAAGTCTTAGTGTACGTATGTTAGTCTGGTGTAGAAGATGAGTCGGATTAACCTTTGACACACACAGACACAGACACAGACACAGACAGACACACACACACACACACACACACACACACACACACACACACACACACACACACACATCTAGAAAGAAAGAATAAGACAGGTAACAGCCCCTCCTTCCCTACCTACCTTAGTTCCTTCCTTCCCTCCCTTATCCTCCTTCCCTACCCTCCTTCCCTACCTTTGTTTCTCCCTCCCCTTCCCTCCCTTACTCTCCTTCCCTACCTTAGTTCTTCCCTTCCTTCCCTTCCCTTACCTTAGTTCCTTGATAAACCCCTTGATAAATTGCCAGACTGAGAGAGAGAGGGAGAGAGAGAGAGAGAGAGAGAGAGAGAGAGAGAGTTTAGCAGTGTTTGATTCCTTAACTCTGTTTCCACCAACATTATACCAACATTCCACCAACATTATACAAACATTCCACCAACATTTTATCAACATTATACAAACATTCTATTCTATACTGTACATCCCATTAACATTCCACCAACATTCCACCAACATTATACCAACATTATACCAACATTCCACCAACATTCCACCAACATTCCACCAACATTATACCAACATTCCACCAACATTATACAAACATTCTATTCTATACTGTACATCCCATTAACATTCCAGTCACATTCCGCCAACATACTACTACTATTATTATTATTATTCTGCCAACATACCACCGAGATGAACACCTCTATAACTAAATCAACGTTGCGTCAAATGCTTCACTCTGTAGCAAGTGTTTTGACCTGTGTGGGGGTCTGTCTGTCTGTCTATCTGGCGTGGCTTCCTGTCTGTCTATCTGGCGTGGCTTCCTGTCTGTCTATCTGGCGTGGCTTCCTGTCTGTCTATCTGCGTTTATAGTTTTGTCTTTTTATATTTTCTTCCGGGTTTTGCTTCCCTCTCCTCTTCCCTCCCTCCCCCCATCTTTCTCTCTCTCTCTCTCACACACCCACACACACACTCAGGTTAAAAGTGTGTTATAAGTATCTCCGCCACTTGAGAGCGTTGAGGAGAGTGAGGAATTTAAGTTTATTGTGTTGGTTATTAAAGTAAATGGCGGAGGTGGATGCGTCTTTTACGGAGAGTTTTGGAGCGGAGAGTGAACCTTAGGAAATAAAAGGCGACCGTCAACACTATTTACTACTTGTTATTGGAACATTTTAGTAAATATTGGAACAGTTTAGTAAATATTGGAACAGTTCAGTAAATATTGGAACAGTTTAGTAAATATTGGAACAGTTTAGTAAATATTGGAACTGTTTAGTAAATATTGGAACAGTTTAGTAAATATTGGAACAGTTTAGTAAATATTGGAACAGTTTAGTAAATATTGGAACAGTTTAGTAAATATTGGATCAGTTTAGTAAATATTGGAACAGTTTAGTAAATATTGGAACAGTTTAGTAAATATTGGATCAGTTTAGTAAATATTGGAACAGTTTAGTAAATATTGGAACAGTTTAGTAAATATTGGAACAGTTTAGTAAATATTGGAACTGTTTAGTAAATATTGGAACAGTTTAGTAAATATTGGAACAGTTTAGTAAATATTGGAACAGTTTAGTAAATATTGGAACAGTTTAGTAAATATTGGAACAGTTTAGTAAATATTGGAACAGTTTAGTAAATATTGGAACAGTTTAGTAAATATTGGAACAGTTTAGTAAATATTGGAACAGTTTAGTAAATATTGGAACAGTTTAGTAAATATTGGAACAGTTTAGTAAATATTGGATCAGTTTAGTAAATATTGGAACAGTTTAGTAAATATTGGAACAGTTTAGTAAATATTGGAACAGTTTAGTAAATATTGGAACTGTTTAGTAAATATTGGAACAGTTTAGTAAATATTGGAACAGTTTAGTAAATATTGGAACAGTTTAGTAAATATTGGATCAGTTCAGTAAATATTGGATCAGTTCAGTAAATATTGGATCAGTTTAGTAAATATTGGATCAGTTACGTAAATATTGGATCAGTTTAGTAAATATTGGATCAGTTCAGTAAATATTGGATCAGTTCAGTAAATATTGGATCAGTTCAGTAAATAATGGCAAATTTCACTCCATAACATTGGACCAAATCAATACAGAATATTGGAACATTTTACAAGTACTAGATATACCGAAGAGAATTAACGCTAAGAATAACATTAATGAAAATAAAGATTATATTGTTTATACAACTTAAAATTATAATCCCTAGGGAAAAAAAATATTTCTCGGGTAAAATATATTGTCAAGGATAAAAAAAAAATAGGTTAGGCTATAATCATTTTTTTTTTAATTATTGTTTATTTGTTTATTTTTATTTTTCCAAATGACAATAACACTAAATCCTGGCCATACTGATTAAGGAACTGGGGTTAAAAAAAGTTAGTATTTGGGTAATTACTTGTTCTAATGACTCGGAAAAAATAAATTAGTTCTACCTCGCTAATTACTCAACACCTGTGATTATGTTTATGGTAAATGTAATGTTTTTGGTGTTATTTAGGCTGTGATGAAGTAATTAAGGTAATGTAATTTGGTTAATGTGGGAGGTATTGAGAAAATTTTGGATAATTCATTTAAATCTACGAAAGTTCGTCTCATTCGACCAAAATTCACCAGCAGGTAACCAAAAAATCCATAACCTTCAAAATAATCCACTAAAATCCATTTACAATCCACCAGATTACAGTAATATCCATAAAATCCACCAGAATCCATTATTGTCTGCCCCCCAAACCACCAAAATCCATTAGTTTCTATAAAAATCCACCCAAATCCGCCCCCAAATCCACCAGAATCCAACCAAATATTCGCCACAATAATCCATAAACACACCAGCAGCACAATCCTTCAGGGCAAAAGAGCAGAATTTCTCTTCAAGGAATTTAGTCACGAAGGCTCGCTTGATCTGACCTAGGTTCCTGGTCCTCTGGGGTCGTGACCTGACTCTCTAATGACCTCTATCCCTCCTACCCCTCCTCTCATTCCCCACCTATCCCCCGCCTCCCCAGCGTACCTGGATGGTGAAGAGTGGGGGAGGGAAGGGGATGGAGTGAGGGAGGTGAGGGGTGGAGGGAGAGGGAAGGGGATGGGGTGGGGGAGGTGAGAGGTGGAGGGGGAGGTGAGGTGAGTGGGGGAGGGAAGGGGATGGGGTGGGGGAGGTGAGAGGTGGAGGGGGAGGTGAGGGGTGGAGGGGGAGGGAAGGGGATGGAGTGAGGGGTGGAGGGGGAGGTGAGGTGAGTGGGGGAGGGAAGGGGATGGGGTGGGGGAGGTGAGAGGTGGAGGGGGAGGTGAGGGGTGGAGGGGGAGGAAGGGGATGGAGTGAGGGGTGGAGGGGGAGGTGAGGTGAGTGGGGGAGGGAAGGGGATGGGGTGGGGGAGGTGAGAGGTGGAGGGGGAGGTGAGGGGGAGGTGAGGGGTAGAGGGGGAGGGAAGGGGATAGAGTGAGGGAGGTGAGGGGTGGAGGGGGAGGTGAGGGGTGGAGGAGGAGGTGAGGGGTGGAGGGGGAGGTGAGGGGTGGAGGGGGAGGGAAGGGGATGGGGTGGGGGAGGTGAGGGGTGGAGGGGGAGGTGAGGGGTGGAGGGGGAGGGAAGGGGATGGGGTGGGGGAGGTGAGGGGTGGAGGGGGAGGTGAGGGGTGGAGGAGGAGGTGAGGGGTGGAGGGGGAGGTGAGGGGTGGAGGGGGAGGTGAGGGGTGGAGGGGGAGGTGAGGGGTGGAGGGGGAGGAAAAAAATGGAGGAGTGGAGAGTGTATAGGCCCAGGGGAGAAGGAGGAGGAGGAGGAGGAGGAAGAGGAGGAGGAGGAGGAGGTTCATCCGTTTAATTTGACGTCGTAACTTTTATGTTTGTCTTCCTTGACGCCATCATTTATTATGCCCCTCACTGTGTACATGAGGGGGTGATGGGGGGTACATATCATGCCACGCCTGTCTGTACTGTACGCCCTTCTGTCTATCTACCCTTCTGTCCGTTTGTTGATGACTGTGTGTGTGTGTGTGTGTGTGTGTGTGTGCGTAAGTGTGTGTGTGGATGTGTATGTGTGCGTAAGTCTTCGTGTGTGTGTGTGTGAAAGAGATTTTTATTCGCGTTTCATATCATTATTTCGTCTTTTTCATTCATATTTCCTCACTATTTCTCCAATTATTCCTCCCTCCCTTTCTCCCTCTCCCTCCTTCTCTTCTCCCTCCCTCCCTCCCCCTCCCTTTCTCTCCCTCCCTCTCTCTCCCTCTCTCTTCCCCCCCTCCCTCCCTCCCTCTCTCCCTTTCTCCCTCTCAATCTCTCCCACCCAGTCTCTTTCTCTCAATTTCTCCTTCTCCCTCTCAATCTCTCCCTCTCAATTTCTCCCTCTCCCTCTCAATCTCTCCATCTACCTCTCACTCTCTCACTCTCTCCTTCTCTCCCTCTCCACCTCTATCTCTATTCATCTCTCACCACCAAAATAAAACCAACTGCCGTGTCTTCATTTTTGGTCAGACTAATTTATCAAACTTTGGTCCGGACAACCCTCTTATGGTCCACTACACGCTATCTTAACTTCTTCTTCTTCTTCTTCTTCTTCTTCTTCTTCACATCTGTAAACAAACGCACACACACGTATATAAAGACATAAACCTAAACACGCATCGGTTCTTAATTGGGTTGTTTTAGGTTTAGTTGCCCAGGTAAGTGTTAGGTTTTAAAGGTCAATATACCTGGTGACAGCTTCCACACAGGGACGTTGAAATGTGTGTGTGTGTGTGTGTGTGTGTGTGTGTGGCAGTTGTCAGTATTACCTCTTCCCCCACTTCCCCCCACCTCCAGCTCCCGTCCCCCACCTCCACCCCATCTCCCTTCCCCTTCCTCCCCCCACCTCCCCTACCCCCCAACCATCGTTTATTAACACGGTGACGTTTTGTTATTTTTTGGGCCAGTTGTTGAGGTTATGACTGACAGCTTCATTTTTAAGGGCTAACATGTATCATACCCCGCCAGAGTGTGTGGTGGGTCATCATAATATTTTTATTTTGTTTATAAATGGTGGAGATAGTGTCGCATATGTCACCCCACCCCCCTCTTCTTCACCCTCCCTCCCTCCCTCACTTTCCCTCACCGTCCCACTTTCCCCTCCCACCCCCTCTCACCCATCACCCTTCCCTTTCTCACCCTCTCTCCCTCACCCTCTCTCCCTACCTCTCTACCCTCCCTCCGTCCCCCACACACCTCTTCCACTTTCCCTCCCCACCCCCACTTTTTCCTTCCTTCCCCCATCTCCTTTCCATTCCCCCACTCCCACCCCTTCCTCCCCCATCATGGTGTAGTGGTGATTATGTCCAGTAGCGTTCCCAATATTCCTTTGAAACCTGACACCTACCTGGCACTACCTGACACTTACCTGGCACCTACCTGTAAGTCTTGTAGGTAATTGATTTTTACCTGTTGAAAGACGATTGTTTTTTCACTATAAATTATACATCCCAATAAAAAAAAAATCATAATACAAAGAAAAATCCAATCAAAATGACCCTTATGTAGGTACTGCCAGATAGTGCTATAATCGTCCAGGGAATTGTGATTATCCCTGTACTGATATATGTGTATTATACCTTTAATAACTACAAATGTATATTATTATCACTTATATACACACTACTCAACACATATATAACGCAATAATACATCACCAGCGTACAGTATACCCGTGATGTATAAAATAAAAGGTTAAATTCATATTATACTTCATTTAGCTGTCGGTGTTATGAGTAATGAATGAAGCTTGTATTATCTGTGGTCCATTTCACTCCCGCTCTCTCTGTGTAAATATTACCCCACCACATCCTGATTACTAGGACGTGTGTTTTTTTTTAATATATCATGTGGAATTATTTGTGTCTCCATTATTTTGAGGAATTGAAAGTATTTTGGGTCGAGTTTTTGTTGTGTGTGTGTGTGTGTGTGTGTGTGTGTGTGTGTGTGTGTGTGTGTTATATTCTGACCAGGGCGAAATTTAAACAAGAAATATTACAATTTAAGAAGTAGCTTAAGAACTTTACCCTCCTCTTCTCCACCTCCTCTTCCTCTGTTCCTCCCTTCCTTTTCATCTCCTCCTCTTCTTCCTCTCCTCCCCATTACCCTCCCTCTCCTGCTCCCCCTCTTCCACACCTTCTCCTCATCCCTCACGGAATCTACAATGCAAATGGAATGAACTGTTCTCTTTGACAACTATTTTTTGTTCTTTGTTATGTTATGGTAGTTCTCTCGTGTTCAGGGGAGGGAGATGTTGAGGGAGAGATGGAGGGAGGTATGACATGTGTTGAGGGAGGGAAGAAGGAAGGAAACAGGGAGGGTATCACATGTGTTGAGGGAGGGAGGGAAGAAGGAAGGAAGGAGGGAGGGTATCACATGTGTTTAGGGAGGGAGGGAGGTATGACATGTGTTTAGGGAGGGAGGGAGGTATGACATGTGTTGAGGGAGGGAAGAAGGAAGGAAGGAAGGAAGGAGGGAGGGTATCACATGTGTTGAGGGAGGAAGGAAGGAAGGAGGGAGGGTATCACATGTGTTGAGGGAGGGAAGAAGGAAGGAAGGAAGGAAGGAGGGAGGGTATCACATGTGTTGAGGGAGGTAAAACACGCGAGATATTGTGTTTTTTTCTGTCGGGTTTTTAATATTCACGCTGACGAGGTCCTGTCTGTAGGGTGACCGGGACTGTCTTTCTGTCTGTCTGTTTTTCTGTATTTGTATGTTTGTATGTATGTGTGTATGTATGTTTGTATGTATGTATGTATGTATCTGTGTCTGTCTGTATGCCTGTCTAAGCCCCCTAAAAAGCGAGAGAGAGAGAGAGAGAGAGAGAGAGAGAGAGAAATCACTACAGGGGGACCACTTAAGGTTCAGAACTTTATTTGGGACAATTTAAACTTTTAAGTTAATTATGTTATCAAGTTAGAGATCCCCCCTGCCCCCCCCTTCACCCCCCTCTACCCCTATCTACCCCCTCCACCCCCCTCCCGGCCCCTCTCGTCTCCATTCGTGCTTATGTTAATGACGTCAGCCCCATCCAGGCGTTTAATTGGCTCCTCCTTACCTGCTCCCTTCGCTCTATGTGTGACGTAAGGCTTTAGAGGGGGATTAATTGGCTCTTGCCGACTTCCACCTAGCGTGACGTCACTTCCACATGGATTTATCGGCGGCTTGATTGGCTCTGGTGGCTTGGATTCATGAGTGTCCCACAGCCAGTGTAAACAGTGGCTGTGGGACACGGTGTGGGTTAAACTCTCTCTCTCTCTCTCTCTCTCTCTCTCTCTCTCTCTCTCTCTCTCTCTGTTTTTTCTGCCTGCCACTCTGTCTGTCACTATCTATCTGCCACCCTCTTGTGTGCCTGTCTACCACCACTGTCTATCTGTCTGCCACGTTGTCTGCCGTCCTGCCACTCACTGTACCATGGTCCCCGGGGAAGGCATCTCTGAGTGCCCTTAAGATGATGCAGATAATTAATTAGTCCACCCAGGGGCAAAGTCCACACACATGCGGGCAACACGCGCACTGATTGGTTTTTATCCACTGTGACGTCAGCTGATGTTCCTTCCACAGTTTGGGTTAAGTTAGTTTGGTATAGGTAGAATAGGGTTAGATATGGACCAATCAGAAGGCGTCAGTATAGGCAAGCATCAATCAGAGGACTTTAGTGAAGTTAAGGACCAATAAATGGACGATATACTGAGTAAAGGCCAATCAGCGAGCATGAGTTAAGGAAGGACCAATCACTGCACGTTATGATGAGTATAAGGACCAATCAGAGCATGTATGGATGGTGTGAGTAGGGCGGAGAGTGTCTTGTGTACTATCTTCTCTGACACACACACATACACACACACACACACACATACACAAAATAGTTGCCCATCGTGTAACGAGGATCGCCGGCCCAAGGGCCATCAAGGCGTGAATTTGTTTAAGGTGTAGAAGCTGTCGCCAACACAACAACCACACCCTACGTTAACGAGCTGCATGGCCCAGTGTCAAGGAATAGTCCGAGAAGACCGGACAACTCGCCAACTGCACTGGCTAACCATTTCCCCGGAACACGATCAGCAAATCGATTAACATTCAGGTTCCCAATTACTGCAAATGGCGTAGAGAAACTTGCCCATAGTTTCACCCTGCCCGGGGATCGAAGTCGGGTCCACTCGTTTGCGAGGCGAGCATGCTGACCATTACACGCACAGACCCCCCCCCCCCCCCCCACACACATAACTCACCTGTATGACAAACGATCAAATTATAACCAGCGGGAGTGACTAAGTGTAGGGCAATAAATATGATACATAGGGATAAAAAACTTATGTACAAACGCCATAATTAGAGAGACAGTGAAGGAAATTATAAAGGATGTCTCTTAGGGTGTAGGGAGGGTGTAGGGGTACGAGTGTCTGGGTGGGTTGTTGGAGGTGTAGGGGCACGAGTGTCTGGGTGGGTTGTTGGAGGGTGTTGGAGGTGTAGGGGTACGAGTGTCTGGGTGGGTTGTTGGAGGGTGTTGGAGGTGTAGGGGTACAAGTGTCTGGGTGGGTTGTTGGAGGTGTAGGGGCACGTGTGTCTGGGTGGGTTGTTGGAGGTGTAGGGGCACGTGTGTCTGGGTGGGTTGTTGGAGGTGTAGGGGCACGAGTGTCTGGGTGGGTTGTTGGAGGGTGTTGGAGGTGTAGGGGTACGAGTGTCTGGGTGGGTTGTTGGAGGGTGTTGGAGGTGTAGGGGCACGAGTGTCTGGGTGGGTTGTTGGAGGTGTAGGGGCACGAGTGTCTGGGTGGGTTGTTGGAGGGTGTTGGAGGTGTAGGGGTACGAGTGTCTGGGTGGGTTGTTGGAGGGTGTTGGAGGTGTAGGGGTACGAGTGTCTGGGTGGGTTGTTGGAGGTGTAGGGGCACGAGTGTCTGGGTGGGTTGTTGGAGGGTGTTGGAGGTGTAGGGGTACGAGTGTCTGGGTGGGTTGTTGGAGGGTGTTGGAGGTGTAGGGGTACAAGTGTCTGGGTGGGTTGTTGGAGGTGTAGGGGCACGAGTGTCTGGGTGGGTTGTTGGAGGGTGTTGGAGGTGTAGGGGTACGAGTGTCTGGGTGGGTTGTTGGAGGGTGTTGGAGGTGTAGGGGTACAAGTGTCTGGGTGGGTTGTTGGAGGTGTAGGGGCACGAGTGTCTGGGTGGGTTGTTGGAGGGTGTTGGAGGTGTAGGGGCACGAGTGTCTGGGTGGGTTGTTGGAGGTGTAGGGGTACAAGTGTCTGGGTGGGTTGTTGGAGGTGTAGGGGTACGAGTGTCTGGGTGGGTTGTTGGAGGTGTAGGGGCACGAGTGTCTGGGTGGGTTGTTGGAGGTGTAGGGGCACGTGTGTCTGGGTGGGTTGTTGGAGGTGTAGGGGCACGAGTGTCTGGGTGGGTTGTTGGAGGTGTAGGGGCACGTGTGTCTGGGTGGGTTGTTGGAGGGTGTTGGAGGTGTAGGGGCACGAGTGTCTGGGTGGGTTGTTGGAGGTGTAGGGGCACGTGTGTCTGGGTGGGTTGTTGGAGGTGTAGGGGCACGAGTGTCTGGGTGGGTTGTTGGAGGTGTTGAGGTGCGTTGAAAGTGAATTATTTTTAGCGTCGGATGAGTGAGGGAGAAAGCGGTGAGAGTGGTACGAAGAGGAAGGGGAGAATGAAGGAGGTGGATAAAAGGGAGGGAAAGATGGAGAGAGAGGTGTGAGAGGAGGGGAAGAAGGGGAGAGAAGTGTGAAAGGAGAGACAAGGGAACGAGGTAGATATGAGAATAGGAGAGGTGTGAGAGGAGGGAAAGAGGAAGAAAGGGAGGGCGATAGGTATGAATGTAGGAGAGGTAGGGGAGGAGGGAGGTGTGAGGGAGAGGGGGTGGGAGGTATGAAGGGAGAGAGGAGGGGGGGGGGGTACTGGTTTAGATCTGAGAAAATCCTTTAGTCGTAACTGGCGCCATTTGTAAAGTAAAATAGGCTTTAGTGCTCTTAGTAATGATCGTTTTATTCACTCAGAGAGGGGGAGGAGGTGGGGGAGGAGGTGGGGGAAGAGGGGGAGGAGGTGGGGAAGAGAGAGAGGAGGGGGGGGGGGAAGAGAGAAGAGGAGGAGGGTGCGGTGTCAAAGATCACTCGTCTTAATGTGCAGGGAAAAAATAATAAAGAAGTCCAAGTCAGTGTTATGATGGTGAAGTGCGTGTTGTGACCGCTAGATGGCAGCTGTGAGAGAGAGAGTTAAGTGTGGGATTTAAACACTAGATGGCGGTAATGTCTCGACGTTTTCTTTTACGATAAACAGAGTTTCTGTTTATTTTTATTTCTTTGAATTAATTTTACGTTACTGTAGTTTTTAATATATTGTAAACTGGATTTATTTTATAATCTATATATTTTATTTTTATTTTAGGAAGATATATAATTAGTATTTTTTTATTTGTTTTTGTTTATTTTTTGTAATTTCACGTTTGTGTTTGAAGACGTATCTGTGAACAAATACATTATATATAGTGAAATAATAGTAACTAAACCTAGACGTCATTAAAACTAACTTAAACCTTCCCAACCATGATAAATACACACTGTGATGGTGCTGGTTTAACTCATTATCATAATACAGGTAAACCGAAGATGTTAAACCGAATTGAATATAGACTTAAGGTTAGGTTAGGTTAGGTTAGGTTAGACTAGACTAGGCTTGTTTTCCTTAGGTTATGTTAGGTCAGGTTAGCTTGGGTTAGGTTAGGTTAGGTTCCATAATGTTAGGTTAGGGTAGCGTTAGGTTAGGTCAGGTCAGCGTTTGAGTGGTTAGGTTAGGCTAGGGTGATTAATCTTCATATGTACGGTTGTTATTAGTGACATATCTTTATAAAACTCTCTGACTACCTCAACACACGTAATGTACTGGAATTACCTGACCTCGTAATATTATCCAATACAAAGTGAATACAAAGCCATGTTGATCTCGTAATTAAAGGTAGGGGGAGGAGGGAATGGGTGGTGGGGGAAGGGGGAACGGGTAATGGGGGAGGGAGGGGGGGGGGAAAGGTGGGAGAAGGAGGGAGGAATGGGTGGTGTGGGAAGGGGGAACGAGAGTAGGGAAGGTGGAAACGGGTAATGAGGGAGGGAGGGGGGGAAGGTAGTGGGGGAGGGAGGGGGGGAAAGGTAGTGGGGGAGGGGGGAAACAGGTGGTGGGGAGGATAGATATGTGTGCTGGGTGGTGGGGAACAGGAGACAGGTGTGTTGGTGAGGGGGGGAGGGTGAGGCGGCAGGGAATTATAATAAATGTTACATCATTATCGTTGTTTCGCTTAAGTATTAATTTCATCTTCATTAAAGGGGAAACACACACACACACACACACACACACACACACACTTTCTTTTTCTCACTCACTCTTCTAACACACGCACACACTTCCCCCCCCCCCCTCTCTCTCTCTCTCTCTCTCTCTCTCTCTCTCTCTCTCTCTCTCTAAAAAAAGCTATTATCACAGGCCAGGAGAAGATAGCTGACCACGTTAGCTCAGGAAGAAGCTAAGTTCTTAATGTAGAACCGATAATAAAAGAGACGGGGTAATAGCTGGCCACGATCAAGGAAGAGGAGGAGGAGGAGGAGGAGGAGGAGGTGATGGGTTTGGAGGAGGAAGAGGAGGAGGTGCCAATTCTTTCATTCCTCTTGGATTTATGTCTTTCTTTCATTCTCTCCGTTTTCTCTTTTCTCACCTTCATTCTCCCTTGTATTTCTTTCTTCTTTCATTTCCTCTGGTTTTCTTTCAATTTCTCTGTAGTTCTTCTTTTTTTCTTCCTCTATTTATTTCCCCTTTCATTCCCTTTGTTTTCTTCTTTCATTCATCCTGTCTTTCTTCTCTCATTCCCTCTGTATTCTTTCATTCCATATTTTCTCTCTCCTTCATTCCCTTGTGTATTTTTTCCTTCCCTACTGTATTTCTTTCTCCTTCCTTCCTTCCTTCCTTCCTTCAGGTAGACCAAACACGCAGGTTAGTCATTACGCACACCACCTAAACGCTTCCCTGAGCTAAGCTTGGGGATTGTGGGGATGTTTTGGGTACGGTTGGGGGGTGTGGGGGTACGGTTGGGGGGTGTGTGGGGGTACGGTTGGGGGGGGTGTGGGGGTTCGGTTGGGGGGGTGTGGTACGGTTGGAGGGGTGTGTGGGTTCGGTTGGAGGGGTGTGGGGGTACGGTTGGAGGGGTGTGGGGGTACGGTTGGGGGGTGTGGGGGTACGGTTGGGGGGTGTGGTACGGTTGGAGGGGTGTGTGGGTTCGGTTGGAGGGGTGTGTGGGTACGGTTGGGGGTGTGGGTACGGTTGGGGATGTTGGTGAGGGTTTTATTGTATGGTGATGTTTGTAATGTTATGTATGTGTGGTGGTGGTGGTGGTGTTAGTAGTAGTCGTAGTAGTAGTAGTAGTAGTGGTGGTGGTGGTGGTAGTAGTAGTAGTAGTAGTGGTGGTGGTGCTAGTAGTAGTAGTAATAGTGGTAGTGGTAGTGGTGTGTGTGTGAAGGGGAGGGACGGAGAGAGAGATGAAGACCCCAAGTCAGACTGGATTACTGTGTAGGGTTAAAGTATATTTACACTGCATTATGAGTGTGGGGTGAGGTGGGAAACGTGCCTATAATGAACCGCGCTGTTGGATCACACTATGTTTGTATATTCTTATAACGAACACTGGTTTAATTAAAGGAGAGCAAAATATAAACCCAGCCTGAATTTTTTTTTTTTTTAATCTGGTTCGTTTTAATGATGATGTAATATGAATTTTTTTTTTTTCATCGTCATTATGTGGGTTATTTTCTTCTTCTCTCTCTGGTGGTGTCTGGCAACTCATTCTGGGGTTCTTGGCGGGAATCCGGATTCTTTGAGGATTAGTAAACAAACTTTTCCTTCGTTCATTCAGATTATTATTTTTTTTTGGTATTAAGGATTCGTATATTAAATTCGTCTTTAATTAAATATATGAAAGGATTTTGTGGGTTTATTTAAGTAACGGTACGGTATTTTTGTGGTCAATATGGCGTCGTAATTATGTTAGAGGACTTGGACGTGATTAAGTATGAATGAGTTATTCTTAGTTTGGGGAATTAATCTCTCTCTCTCTCTCTCTCTCTCTCTCTCTCTCTCAGTTAAAGGTCAATGGGTACAGGACGCTACACACTTACACACTGGACGTTGAACTACACACACACACGCACACACACACACACACACACGCACAGGACAGGGATGAGCAGTAATTGTGACATGGTCGTGAGGATGTCAGCTCTTAAACACTAAGATAAGGGCTGCCTGTCAATCAGCTTATGCCTCACCCAAGCTTATTAAGAGCTTATCTTATTGATTAGCCTGTTGGTCTACAAATCAGACATTGTGACAAGACTAAGGAGGTGTGTGTGTGTGTGTGTGTGTGTGTGTGTGTGTACTAAGATGGGTTTTTTTCGTAGTCTCTCAGTTAGGTGGAAATTTTAACGAAAGAATTTCTAAAAAGTTTTAACCCAGGTAAGAATTTCTTATAGTTTGAGCCCAATGCAGAATCTCTGAGAGTTTATTCCCAGGAAAAAATCTCTGAAAGTTTATGCCCAGGTGTGATCCTTTTTTCGACACCTGTTTCCGTAGTGTGGCATCGCTTATTGACAGGTGGGAAATAAAATCCTTAGCTGCGTGTATCTGTGTATTCCCCCCCCCCCCTCTCCGTGTTCCTGTAGGAGACGCTGCTGTGGCGTGTATTGGTTGGCTAAGGGGTGATGGGGAGGTCAGGTAAGGGTGATAGGAGGTTGGGGGGTTGATGAGGAGGTCAGGTAGGGGTGATGGGAGGTTGGGGTTGTGATGGGGAGGTCAGGTAGGGGTGATGGGAGGTTAGGAAGTGATGGGAGGTCAGGGGGTAGATGGGGAGGTCAAGGTGGTGATGGGAGGCCAGGATAGGTGATGGGGAGGACAGGTTGGGGTGATGAGGAAGCCATATTTGTTCCATCATTTACATATCTATTTTTATACCGTTGATAATTGAGTGAGATTTTAACTACCGAGTACAATTAAGAGATATTAACCCCTTGAGTACGATTATTTAACCCGTTGAGTCCAGTATCTTAATCCTCAGAGTACACCGACCTCCACCTCAGAGCCAGATGACGGTAGTGCTTGAGGGGGACTAATGTTTAAACCACAAGAAGCTAAATCCATGAAGAGTGTGAACATATTTAACGCTGATAACAAGACAGTGGGGTAAAGCTATTGTGTACTGAGTGTCGTGCAGCTAATCCCCCCCCCCCTTTCGACTCTCCCCCCTCCCTGTCTCACCTCACCCAACCCCCCCCTCTCTCTCTCACCCCATAACCCCTCACATGTCCCCCCCTCCCCCCCCCCCCCCGCCGCCGCCACTCCGTCATCACCAAACTTCTTGATAAAACTCACTACTTAGGGCCGCCTCCTCCACAACTGCCGCCACCTGACCAAGGCTTAGTACCGTACCTTGTCTCTTGCGATGGGTCATGTGAGAACGGATCAAGCTGGCTCACTGAAAGCTTATCACACACGAAGCTGGCAGCAAAAACCGCGTCGTAATTACCCTGTGACTCGAGGGCATAGGTGGTGGAAAAGTCATATGTCTAGTGAGGAGGGAGAGAGAGGAAAAGTTTTATGTCTAGTGAGGAGGGAGGGAGAGGAAAAGTCTTATGTCTAGTGAGGAGGGAGGGAGAGGAAAAGTCTTATGTCTAGTGAGGAGGGAGGGAGAGGAAAAGTCTTATGTCTAGTGAGGAGGGAGGGAGAGGAAAAGTCTTATGTCTAGTGAGGAGGGAGGAAGAGGAAAAGTCTTATGTCTAGTGAGGAGGGAGGGAGAGGAAAAGTCATATGTCTAGTGAGGAGGGAGGGAGAGGAAAAGTCTTATGTCTAGTGAGGAGGGAGGGAGAGGAAAAGTCTTATGTCTAGTGAGGAGGGAGGGAGAGGAAAAGTCTTATGTCTAGTGAGGAGGGAGGGAGAGGAAAAGTCATATGTCTAGTGAGGAGGGAGGGAGAGGAAAAGTCTTATGTCTAGTGAGGAGGGAGGGAGAGGAAAAGTCTTATGTCTAGTGAGGAGGGAGGGAGAGGAAAAGTCTTATGTCTAGTGAGGAGGGAGGGAGAGGAAAAGTCATATGTCTAGTGAGGAGGGAGGGAGAGGAAAAGTCTTCATTTTGAGAAACTTGGAGACACAATCTTTGGGATCATTTGCCAGTGTTATTAAGACTCCATGACCCGGAGCTGGTCAACACTCACGTCTTCTTATGTCTTCCTCTCGTCCTGAGTGGCCAGTAGCACCCTCTCGTGGCAGCCAATCACAGCCCGGGGATTACGTCCTAAGTACCTGCTGCCAGCAAATCACAGACCGGGAACGAGGAAAATCGTCACCCGATGCGGTGTCCAATAATAACCCACAGTATATTCGTCGCCGGGTATAGAAACCAATAAGAAGCCAGCATTCACGGCACCAGGTCTTACATGTCAGCCAATCACAGCCTGGGGATCACGATGATTGTTTGTTTGCCCCAGAAGCTGAAGGCTGGGAGCTGGGGGCTGAGGGCTGGGGGCTGAGAACCTCACTAAGAGTATTGTTACTCATGAGGGGGAGGCTGAGGGGTGAGTAACACTGTGTGGTGACCCGGGACACTGTGTGGTGACCCGGGACACTGTGTGGTGACACGAGACACTGTGTGGTGACCCGGGACACTGTGTGGTGACACGAGACACTGTGTGGTGACACGAGACACTGTGTGGTGACACGAGACACTGTGTGGTGACCCGGGACACTGTGTGGTGACACGAGACACTGTGTGGTGACACGAGACACTGTGTGGTGACACGAGACACTGTGTGGTGACCCGGGACACTGTGTGGTGACACGAGACACTGTGTGGTGACACGAGACACTGTGTGGTGACCCGGGACACTGTGTGGTGACCCGGGACACTGTGTGGTGACCCGGGACACTGTGTGGTGACCCGGGACACTGTGTGGTGACCCGGGACACTGTGTGGTGACACGAGACACTGTGTGGTGACACGAGACACTGTGTGGTGACACGAGACACTGTGTGGTGACCCGGGACACTGTGTGGTGACACGAGACACTGTGTGGTGACACGAGACACTGTGTGGTGACCCGGGACACTGTGTGGTGACACGAGACACTGTGTGGTGACACGAGACACTGTGTGGTGACCCGGGACACTGTGTGGTGACACGAGACACTGTGTGGTGACACGAGACACTGTGTGGTGACCCGGGACACTGTGTGGTGACCCGGGACACTGTGTGGTAATGGTCATGGTGCCACTGACTTAAACGTCCCCAGTTATACTTAGGTGAGCGTGTGTGTGTGAGCGCGCGTGTGTGTGTGTGTGTGCGTGTGTGTGTGTGTGTGTGCGTGTGAGCGTGTGTGTGTGTGTGTGTGTGTGTGTGTGTGTGTGTGTGTGAGCGTGTGAGCGTGTGTGTGTGTGTGTGTGAGTGTGTGTGTGTACGTATGAGAGTGTGTGTATAAAACCATTCTCAATATACAGTATAACCGTGAGATGTATGTATGCTATATTCACTACACTATACACGCTATCCATGTACATTGGTCTTCCTGGAATAAAAAAAATATACGCTCCTTATTTTTAGTCGTCGTGTGGGGTCGGTTTTCTCGCCCGCTTTTGTCCTTTTTTTATACTTTTTTTGCTATCGACTTTTGTGGGTTTTTTCGTTGTTTTCGTTATGTTTTGTCAGATTTTATTAATAGTGTTTATGTTTTTGTCGTTATTTGTTCTTTGTATTTTTTTATTGTTTTTATCGTTATGTTTTATGTTGTTGTTGTTGGGGGGGGGGGGGGTCGTGTCATGCTGTCGAGTGGTCCTGTCATGCTGTCGAGTGGTGGCATCATATGTGTCTTATGGTCGTGTCATGCTGTCGAGTGGTCCTGTCATGCTGTCTTGTGGTGGCGTCATGTGTGTCTTATGGTCGTGTCATGTGTCGTCAGGTAGTCGTGTCATGCAGTACAGACGGCCGAGGGAGGGAGACGTGGGGATGGGTCAAGGTGTCATGCGAAGTACAGTGAACCATGCAACTTGGGTCGAATTTCTTACCTTAGGTGTTGTTTAAATACTCGTGTTTAACCTCTAATTGGTGGTTATTAAGACGCTGGTGTCGTCTGAGGGTACGGCCTGATCTTCACCCGAACGAAACATTACAGTATAAGTAATTTTAAGTAACACAGGTAACAATATCAACAAATTCGACGCAACTTTATTCAGTGACAGGAACAAGGAACATAAAAAAATAGATTAACAATATCAAGGTGAGAGGTGGCCGGTGTTGGCTATACCGTGCGAAAGGTTTATTCCTTGAGTTGGCTACACTGATGGTTTTACTGTGTACTAACATAGTCTTAATGGTTGGTTAGCACGAGGATATAAATGGTGGTGTTGGTGTGGTGTGGTGTGGCTGGTGTGGTGTGGTGTGGCTGGTGTGGTGTGGTGTTGTGTTGGTGTGGTTGGTGTGGTGTTGTGTTGGTGTGGTTGGTGTGGCTGTGGTCTTGGAAAGGGGGGTCTTAATTAAAATGTTCAACGCGAAGGTCTTAAGGTGTTCATCACATGTTCATTGCTGTAAATAAGATATAGTGGTACTTCTCTTGTGTCATTTAAAGTACACTATTAACTGCTCATTTGTTCACTTGATCTATTGAAATTGTTCTATCTCGTTTAGTGAAGATTTAAACTCTATTTAATTCTCTATAACAATTATTGACCTGTGAGATCTAAACAAACATTATGGAAATTTGTTCTAAAAATGAAGAAAATTTGATCTTTAGAATCCAGTGAAGTTTATAGTAAGTTGTTTTGTGAGTCTCGGAGGGGATAGAGGACGATAACAACAACAACAGTAACAAGAAAAATAATAATAACAAAACAATAATAACAACAACAACGATAATAACAATAACAAAACAAAATTAACAATAACGAGAATAATAACAAAACAACATTAACAATAACAAGAATAACAAAACAATAATAACAACAACAACGATAATGACAATAACAACAACAATAACAACAGTAACACCAATAACAACAACAATAATAACAATAAAAACAATAACAAAACAATAACAACAAAGGCTTATCTGATGTCAAGTTGAGAATTTAATCCACGGCTTTACGAACGACCCCCCACCCCACCCACCACTCCCACCTCCTCCCACATCCCCACCCCCCACACCCCCACCTCTACCCACCCCTACTCCACCTACCCTCTACCCCCACACCCCCCCACACCCCCCACAACACCAATATTTCATCAGGACCTTCAGGGCGCGTCTCAGGATCACTGGAAGTTAAGGAGGATCTTACCTTCCTAGAGGCGTCTTTAACTCCTGCTTCTTCGCCTCCTCCAGGAAACTTTATATCTGTGTGAGGTGAGGAGAGCGTCTGGTGCTGATCCTCCTGCAGGGCTTGTGCTTACTGATCTCTCTCTCTCTCTCTCTCTCTCTCTCTCTCTCTCTCTCATTAGTTCTCCTTTATCATTGTCTTCTTCTGTTCCTTCTCCGCCTCTCTTATCCAGGTTCGTGTAAGAGAGGCGAAGCAGAGAGCCAATCATCTCTTCCGTATCATTTAAAGCAATGTTTTGTTTTCTTACGAGTGACCAATAGTAATCCAGCGTTTATTAGGGACGGCCCATGATTGGTTGATTGTTTGTTTATATTTTGAGGAGATACAATGACCTTAACCTTTGACCTAGTGACCTCCAGAATCACTAAAGGAGGAACTTAGCACTTATCTCTCCCCAAGTGTAATCTAAGTCTCAAGTATGACGTCTCTCAGTACCCAAGAGCCTCGAGTAATAGCTTGAGAATCAGTAAATCCTCAAGATATAGCGCCCTGTTGTAGTGTGTTCCTCGCCGATTCACAACCCGGATGTATGGAAATTAGAGATGAACGTCAGGGTTATGTTGATGAGGTACATTTAAGTAGATTGCCTCTGATGGAAATTGATGACCTTTAACGGGGGTATATGACCTAATCTATTCCCTAGGTGTGTGTGTGTGTGTGTGTGTGTGTGTGTGTGTGTGTGTGTGTGTGTTTAGGGCAGGCAGGGAGGAAGGTCAGGGGGTCAAACTATATTAATTATGGATATATTCTCTAACTTAAATGTCTTCTTCCGGTTCATTAGTTATCGTTTTAAGACATCACCTGACGACTCGACTCCTGAAGGTGAGCTACTGAAGGTGGTAACAGGAATGGGGTTTATAAAGTAGTCGATGTTGTGTTATTTATTTATTTTTTTTTTTAATATCTCTCGATACCTGTGGGTAGTTACCTGTAGGTGGGTAATTTAGGTAATGGAAGGTCAGTTAAACATGATATACGTAAGTTAGTGAAGGTTGAAAAAGAACAATTCTCCCGTTACTACTTATTGGACCAGGTATAACAGGTGTACCGAGAAGGTTAGATTATACCCCGTTGGCCCCTTTATAAAGTGGCTGTAGGGCAGATAACACTCCTGGGGTTAATCTGGCCTTGGCTGTTATACTCTCCCACCATCTTCCTCCCCACCCTCTCCCACCTTATCTCCCCCACCCACTCCCACCCACTTACCCTCCCTCACTCACCCACCTCCCCCACTCACCCACCTCCCTCACTCTCACCCACCTCCCCCACTCACCCACCTCCCCCACTCACCCTCTCCCACCCATTTACCCTCCCTCACTCTCACCCACCCCCCCTCACTCTCACCCACCCCCACTTCTCCCACTCACCTATTCTCTGCCACGTAAGTAAACTAACTCATCATTAAGAGTATCGCCCTAGGAGACACTCTATATGTAAATTGTCTCAGAATATAATATGGAGATTTTTACTTTTGCATAACTGGTAGTACCGGGGCCGTTCATATCTGTACCGGGGCCGTTCATATCTGTACCGGGGGTGTTCATATCTGTACCGGGGCCGTTCATATCTGTACCGGGGCCGTTCATATCTGTACCGGGGGTGTTCATATCTGTACCGGGGCCGTTCATATCTGTACCGGGGCCGTTCATATCTGTACCGGGGGTGTTCATATCTGTACCGGGGTGTTAAAAAATACGGTAGTACTGGGCAGGGTGGTGGTGTGGTCGAGGTGGTGGTGATGTGGGTGGTGGTAGTGGGCAGGTGATGATAGTGTGGGCAGGTAATGGTGGTGATGTGGGTGGTGGTAGTGGGCAGGTGATACTAGTGTGGGCACGTAATGGTGGTGGTGGTGTGGGTAAGGTGGTGATGGTGTGGGTAAGGTGGTGGTGTTGTTGGTAGGTTGTCGTGGCATTAACTATCACAGTATTTTTATCACATTGTGGGTCGATATATCTTTACACAGTGTCGATATATCTTTACACAGTGTCGATAAATCTTTACACAGTATCGATATATCTTTACACAGTGTTGATAAATCTTTACACAGTATCGATTTATCTTTGCACAGTGTCGATATATCTTTACACAGTGTCGATATATCTTTACACAGTATCGATAAATCTTTACACAGTGTCGATATATCTTTACACAGTATCGATAAATCTTTACACAGTGTCGATATATCTTTACACAGTGTCGATATATCTTTACACAGTGTCGATATATCTTTACACAGTATCGATATATCTTTACACAGTGTCGATATATCTTTACACAGTGTCGATAAATCTTTACACAGTGTCGATATATCTTTACACATTGATTGAGTTATCTTTGTGGTGAAAAATCTTGTTATCGTGTCAAGTTATCAGCTATTCTTGGAACAGTATTAGTATACCATAAAGTGTTGTAGTGTCTGTGTCTGGTCTACAAGTTTTAAATGTAGTGTTGTTGTTTACATGTACGTGAGGGGCGTGTTGGTGTTGTAGTGTGGTGGTGACGTGAGGTGGTGGCCTGGTAGTGGCTCCATAATACGGGTTTTACTTGATGCATCTCATGGTGGACGGTGGATAGACTTTCTTGTTCATGTTCTTATTAATATTCTTCTTATTGCTGTTGTTTTCGAATTCATCTACATGGTATAGCTAAACTCTTTCGTGTTCTAATAGGTAAAATATACGAAACTACAGTAATTTAATCTCAATCCACCTGTCAGATAAACATACGTGTGTGTGTGTGTGTGTCTGTGTGTGTGTGTCTGTGTGTGTGTGTGTGTGTGTGTGTGTCAAGAGCAATTAGTGAGGGTAGGGATGGCAGTGACGATGAGACAGTCTATGATAGTGACTTCAACAACAAGTTTTTGGGAGCAGTGAGTTTAGCCAACAGTTGAATAAGGTGTTCACTTGTTGATTCTGTCTCTCCCTCCCTCTCTCTCTTAGTTTGTTACATTAGAATCGAGTCACAATAGCAGCACTTCCAGCCCTCCTCCTCCTCCTCCTCCCACAGCCAGTGTCGAGAGGGGCCCATCAGGGTATAGGTGGTATGTGTGATGCCTTCAGTCTGTAGGTTATCTGTGTGTTCAAGAACCCTTCACTGTGATGGTGTGTTGGACTGTGTGTTGTGTGGGTGGTTGTGGTGGTGTGGGCGGATTATGAGTGGTGGTATGGGTGGGGAGGTGGTGTAGGCGAGGAGGTAGTGGTGTGGGTGGGGTAAGTAGTGGTGTGGGTGGGGTGGGTAGTGGTGTGGGTGGGGTAAGTAGTGGTGTGGGTGGGGGTGGGTAGTGATGTGGATGGGGTGATGGTAATGTAGGTGGGCTGGATGATAGTATGGGAGATGTTAGTAATGGTGTGGTGTGGGTTATGGTATGGCCGGGGTGTGGGTGGTGTGGCCGGGGTATGGGTGGTATGGCCGGGGTGTGGGTGGTGTGTGGCCGGGGTGTGGGTGGTGTGGCCGGGGTGTGGGTGATGTGGGCAGGGTGTGGGTGGTATGGGCGGGAGTGTCACTATGATAATTGGTCCTTAGACTGATTATATCCCTAATTACGTGGAGAATTTCTCACAGATCTTGGGATGTGATGGCTGACGTTTAGTAAGATGACGTAATGATGATGATGATGATGGTGATGGTGATGATGATGATGATGATGGTGATGGTGATGGTGATGATGATGATGATGATGATGGAGGAGACCTGTATACAACTTGGTATAAATCGCACATACAATATAAGGCGTTAAAACAGTCCATAACACAATTCTCTTCACTTAATATCATCCCTACTAACCGGAACTGGTCACCATTAGGCAGAGGGTATTATAAAGTGTAGTATGAGTGTGTTCTTGGTCGTAATATCCGGCGTGGGTGTTGACTGTATCCGGTAATCGTAATATCCGGCTTGGGTGTTGACTCTTGGTCGTAATATCCGGCGTGGGTGTTGACTGTATCCGGTAATCGTAATATCCGGCTTGGGTGTTGACTGTTGGTCGTAATATCCGGCGTGGGTGTTGACTGTATCCGGTAATCGTAATATCCGGCTTGGGTGTTGACTGTTGGTCGTAATATCCGGCGTGGGTGTTGACTGTATCCGGTAATCGTAATATCCGGCTTGGGTGTTGACTGTTGGTCGTAATATCCGGCGTGGGTGTCGACTGTATCCGGTAATCGTAATATCCGGCTTGGGTGTTGACTGTTGGTCGTAATATCCGGCGTGGGTGTTGACTGTATCCGGTAATCGTAATATCCGGCTTGGGTGTTGACTGTTGGTCGTAATATCCGGCGTGGGTGTTGACTGTATCCGGTAATCGTAATATCCGGCTTGGGTGTTGACTGTTGGTCGTAATATCCGGCGTGGGTGTCGACTGTATCCGGTAATCGTAATATCCGGCTTGGGTGTTGACTGTTGGTCGTAATATCCGGCGTGGGTGTTGACTGTATCCGGTAATCGTAATATCCGGCTTGGGTGTTGACTGTTGGTCGTAATATCCGGCGTGGGTGTTGACTGTATCCGGTAATCGTAATATCCGGCTTGGGTGTTGACTGTTGGTCGTAATATCCGGCGTGGGTGTCGACTGTATCCGGTAATCGTAATATCCGGCTTGGGTGTTGACTGTTGGTCGTAATATCCGGCGTGGGTGTTGACTGTATCCGGTAATCGTAATATCCGGCGTGAGTGTTGACTGTTGGTCGTAATATCCGGCGTGGGTGTTGACTGTATCCGGTAATCGTAATATCCGGCGTGAGTGTTGACTGTTGGTCGTAATATCCGGCGTGGGTGTTGACTGTATCCGGTAGTCTTAATATCCGGCTTGGGTGTTGACTGTTGGTCGTAATATCCGGCGTGGGTGTTGACTGTATCCGGTAGTCGTAATATCCGGCTTGGGTGTTGACTGTTGGTTGTAATATCCGGCTGGGGAAGAATATAACTCAAGTCAATATTATGAATACGGATACATGCGGATTCCCCTTAGAAAAACGTCAACATGGCCAAAGCTTTGAAACATTGAGTTGTGGGAAGTTTGAGAAAGTCGGAGGAGTTTTTGAGGCAAGTTTAGTGCAGGGTTTAAAACACAGAGAGAGAGAGAGAGAGAGAGAGAGAGAGAGAGAGAGAGAGAGAGAGAGAGAGAGAGAGACTTTATAATGGAGACATGACAAAGGCCGTGAATAACTTAGACCGTAAATAACACAAACCTTAAATAACACAGACCGTAAATAACACAGACCGTAAATAACACAGACCGTAAATAACACAAACCGTAAATAACACAAACCGTAAATAACAGGCCGAGGATGAGACGAGAACAAGACAATGTATCATAGAGCGTCCCGGAAGGTGGATGTGTTTTACTTGAAGAAAATTAAGCCAGAAGGTCGCCCTGGAGGACCCCAGCCTAGGAGGAAATGACTACTGCGGCCCGGGATATTTATTGTCGGGAGGGGGGGTGGTTACTCGGGAATAGTGGTGATGGTGGTAGTAGTACTGGTAAGGGTGTGAATGGTAGTAGGGGTAGTGGTAATTGTAGTGGAGTGGTGATGGTAATGGTAGTTGGATTGGAGGTGGGGGTGGTGATGGGGGTATTGGTGGTGGTAGTGAGGGTGATGGTAGTGGTTGGCTGGTGGTAGTAGTAGTAGTAGTAGTAGAAAATAATAATGGTGGTAGATACAACTACAACATTGTGGCGTTAATGGCGTGTATTGTGAGACTGAAGAAAAAAAACAACTCCAATAACTCCAAGACAGAGAAGGTAACACTACCCTTTGACACGGCTGGGTTATGGCGCTAAAATTTATGGCACAATATTTTGGTTTTGCTGTAATCCAGGCCGTAAATTAGAGAGAGAGAGAGAGAGAGAGAGAGAGAGAGAGAGAGAGAGAGAGAGAGAGAGAGAGAGACGTATGGAAGGAAGGAATCATTATTTTTCTTTTATTTATTTATTTATTTATTGTTATTTTTGGCTATAATTTTGAAATCATTATTGTTTGTTTCTGAGGGAATTATTATTATTATTTAACACACACACGCACATATACACACAGACACACACACGCACGCACACACACACACACACACACACACACACACACACACACACACACACACACACACACACACACACACACACACCTGGTACTACTGGCTCCATCTGTCGGCCGGAAAGAGAACACCTCCATCACATACCTAAGCTTCGACTCCTTAAGAAATGGGCGGCCAGGTACAGTATATCATCTACACTACACTGAGACTCACGTGAGACAGACAGACATAGACAGACAGACATAGACAGACGGACAGACACACACAGACATAAAGACAGACACACAAAGAGGTAGATAGACAGACAGGCAGACATATACAGACACACAAACATATACAGACACACAAACATATACTCACTAACAAAGACAGACAGACAGATACACACACATACATACATACAGACACAAACACCCACACACACACAAACAGACCGACACAGACAGACTCGAGTCTTTGCTGTTTCTCCTTGAACCATTATTTTTTTGGTGTTTTTTTCTGAGGCAGTTTGGTGGGATGAAGATTTACTGTTAATGGCTACCAAGAGTGAGGCTACTTTATGGCTCCGCTCTATAAGCCATAACAGTAAGAGACAGACAGACAGACAGACAGGGAAATGGGTAAAAAGATTGATAGATATTGATAGATACTGCACTTAAGAGACATACATACATACATACATACATACTCCATACATACATACATATATACATACATGCACACTACATACATACATACATACATACTACATACATACTCCATACATACATACATACATACATACTACATACATACTCCATACATACATACATATATACATACATACACTACATACATACATACATACATACATACACTACATACATACATACTACATACATACTCCATACATACATACATATATACATACATACATACATACATACATACTACATACATACTCCATACATACATGCATATATACATACATGCACACTACATGCATACATACATACATACATACATACATACTACATACATGCTCCATACATACATACATATATACATACATACACTACATACATACATACATACATACACTACATACATACATACATACATACATACATACTACATACATACATACATACATACATACATACGCCACAACACGATACTCTATGATGTTTGTTCCATAAATTCGCTCCCGTCTGACGTCACACTATAGATACAATAAGGGTGTGTGTGTGTGTGTGTGTGTGTGTGTGTGTGTGTGTGTGTGTGTGTGTGTGTGTGTGTGTGTGTGTGTGTCTGTGTGTGTGTGTCTGTGTGTGTGTGTGTGTGTGTGTGTGTGTGTCTGTGTGTGTGTGTGTGTCTGTGTGTGTGTGTGTCTGTGTGTGTGTGTGTGTGGTAATGTCTGCAACCACAACAAGATACTTTAATGGCGTCGCTCCATTAACAAGTTAGTGACAGAAGACAGACGTAGATCCGGTTTACACTCTGGAGAGAGACACTAACACCCTCATCCCCTCCCCTCCCCTCCCCTCCCCTCCCCTCCCCTCTCCCCTCCCCTCCCCTCTCCCCTCCCCTCCCTTCCCCTCTACTCCCCTCCGTTCTTAACTATGAGAATGCGATATGTAATTCCGGGTTGCACACTGGAGACACCTACCACCATTACCATTACCATCACCCACCACCGCCATCCAACTACCACCACTACCATTACCACCACCCACCACCGCCACCCAACTACCACCAATACCCCCATCACCATTACCACCCACCACCCAACTACCACCACTAACCTCATCACCACCACCATAACCACCACCACTCCCCATCATTACCACCACTATCACCACCACTAACCCCATCACCACCACCATCACCACCATAACCACCACCACTCCCCATCATCACCACCACTACCCCCACCAGACGGACTTGCCTCAAATATATTATGTAATATACCTAAGTCATGAAACGTGAATACAAATGAGTGGGCTGTTGAATTGACCTTTTTATAATGAAGGTTGAGTGGAGGGGGGGGGAGGGGAGCACTGTGGACAAGAGGACAATTGAGAGAGAGAGAGAGAGAGAGAGAGAGAGAGAGAGAGAGAGAGATTAAAGCGCCCTTCTTTTAAGTGTGTTGCAGGAATAATGTTGAGAGAGAGAGAGAGAGAGAGAGAGAGAGAGAGAGAGAGAGAGAGAGAGAGAGAGATTAAAGCGCCCTTCTTTTAAGTGTGTTGCAGGAATAATGTTGAGAGAGAAAGAGAGAGAGAGAGAGAGAGAGAGAGAGGGGGGGGGGGACAGGTGTTACAATATATTATGATGAGTGTCGTACGAGCGCCAGGTGACTCTATATATCTACATAATGGATGACATAACACAAGTAATTTTACACACGCGAGCATGATGGCGGACACCCAGAGCAGGAAACACTTTATTCTAGTAATTAAGTAACTATAAGTGTTATGGTAGGGTGTGACGTAGGTACAGGTGTGTGTGTGTGTGTGTGCAGGTGTGACGTCAGTACAGGTGTGTGTGTGCAGGTGTGACGTCAGTACAGGTGTGTGTACAGGTGTGACGTAGGTACAGGTGTGTGTGTGTGTGCAGGTGTGACGTCAGTACAGGTGTGTGTGTGTGTGCAGGTGTGACGTAGGTACAGGTGTGTGTGTGTGTGCAGGTGTGACGTCAGTACAGGTGTGAATAGGGTAACTAAAAGAGTTCGTGTTGGGGTGTGACGTCAGTACAGGTGTGTGTGCAGGTGTGACGTCAGTACAGATGTGTGTGCAGGTGTGACGTCAGTACAGGTGTGTGTGTGTGCAGGTGTGACGTCAGTACAGGTGTGTGTGCAGGTGTGACGTCAGTACAGGTGTGTGTGTGCAGGTGTGACGTCATTACAGGTGTGTCGGTAAACAAACTCTCCCATAATTTTTTGGTGTTTGTGTTTTAATGACGCTATTTTCTGTTTTGTGTTTATTTGTTTTGTTTCTTTTGGTTGCATGTCTCGTGTTCTTTTATTTATCTTTGTCTGTCTTTATTCGGGATTTGTTATTGTCTTTATTATTCCTTTATTTTCTTTCTTTTCCTGTGTTTCCCCTGGCCGCTCGCCGCCTCTCCGCCTAGATAAGATTGTCTTCAGGGGGAAAAAACCCCACAGTTTACTTCCATTCACTTAAACATACGATCCCACTTTTTACCTAAATTAATTCTTGGAAAAGTCAAATGGAGAGATTTTCCTGCACTCAGCCCCGAGAGAGAGAGAGAGAGAGAGAGAGAGAGAGAGAGAGAGAGAGAGTAAATAGAAAATTATCGGTATCTTATCAGAGTACATTAGTGTGGTAAGTCTCCCCTAATGGCCACCTTCTCACATTAAACACATTTCACTAAGTCTTTTTCTTCTTTGGGATATTTTTAATGCTCATATTTTTCTTCTCCTGTAAAATATTTTATTCTTTTCTTCACACCAAGGGAGATTCCTCTTACACAGTTGATCCTTAAAAAAAAAAAAAATGTTAATGTACTCTCTTGTAAACATTGTCCCCCTCCTCCTCCTCCTCCTCCTCTTGACTCCCATAATGCACCGCGCTGTGTTTGTTTATGTTGATGACGTCAGTGAGGCTCAACGCTAGTACCTGAAGATGTAAACATTATCGTCTTCTCCGCCCATTATTGTCACCACCACCACCACCTCCACCTCCCTTTAACACCACTGCCCCTACCCCCACCACTACCCCCACCCCCACCACTACCCCCCTCCCACCCCCTTCACCCCCCATCCCCCTCTCTTTTGACTTTCATAATGTATATACCGCGTTGTGATTATGTTGATGACGTCAGTGACGCTCAGCGTTAGATGAGGCTTCTCTCACTGAGTTACAAGACGTCTTCTAAAACAGCTTCTGGCAGCACCCACACACACACACACTCACACACACACGACCCCCACAATCGATACTGAACCCGGAAACGAACCTCTAATTGAGACAGCACCACCATACTTATTGTAGTTAGTATATCCTGAACCACACAATGAACCCTCAGAGTGAAACCTGAAGCCGAAACACCAAAGCAGAGAGAATCAGAAGTCCTTTATTTTTTCCTCGTAATAGGAATGTAATGGCGTCGTGCTCTCTCTCTCTCACACCAGAAGGTAAACGCTGAGAGTGAGGCAATAATAGGGAAGCAGGTAAAGTACTTCAACTATCAGACCGAGACGAAGCCCCGAAAAGGAAAAAAAAAAACAAAAAAACACACACACAAGAATCCGAAACAGTAAAGAAAGCGCTTCGAACTAACTTCCCTGATCACACACACACACACCCACACACACACACACACACACACACACTCAGACGAAATCGGAAGCCTTGATGATCACCTCGTAGACCCGTGGAGACGAGAGGATGTGGGAGTCGGAAATTGATCTTCTCTCTCTCTCTCTCTCTCTCTCTCTCTCTCTCTCTCTCTCTCTCTCTCTCTCTCTCTCTCGTTCTTTCTTTATTTCTTTCTTTGTAGACAGAGAGATTGGATAGATTGTTAAAGATAAGGAGAGAGAGATAGAGAAAATGTAAGAATGGAGAGAATGACAGACAAAAAATACATACATACATACATACATACATACATACATACACATATAAAACAGAACAGCGAAGAGAGAGAGAGAGAGAGATAAAAAAAGAATAAGGAAACATACATAAAGATTGGATAAAGAGGGGAAGAGGGACAGGCTATAACACTTAAACAAATCCGGGAATAAGAATAATGTAGGTTAGGTTAGAGGAAATGAAGGAGACTAAACAGGGAACGAAGAGGGAGTAATGAGGAAATAAGCAATAGAGAGGGAATTAAATGAGAATGAACGATAACATAGTGTGTAAAGAAGGAATGAATGGAAATGGTTGAGGCAAAAGACGGGTGAATTACTAAACTTGACAGAGAGAGAATGAGAGAAAGAGAATGAATACGGTGGATAGAGAAAGTGAGAGAATATTGAAGGAATTGTGAGATAAAATTGAGTAAAGATGAAATTGTAAGAAAACAAATGTAATAAAGATGGAAGAAAGAATAAGACAAAAAGACAGACCGAAAAAAGCAAGAGTAGGAAATAGAAGAAAGAAATAAAGAAAGAAAGAAAGGAAGAGAGCGAGAGAGAAAGTGAGAGAGGAGGAAGGAGGAAGCTAAGGCCAGAGTTAACTTGTGCCAAGTTTCAGGAACGTAATTTGGCTTTGACTCAAGTACCGTGTTGTGAGTCAGTTGTGAGTCGGGAGGGGGGTTGTGAGTCAGGGGGAGAGAATTGTGAGTCAGAGGGAGAGTTTTGAGTCAGTTGTGAGTCAGGGAGAGAGTTTTGAGTCAGTTGTGAGTCAGGGAGAGAGTTTTAAGTAAGTTGTGAGTCAGGGAGAGAGTTTTGAGTCGGTTGTGAGTCAAGGAGGCAACAGAAACACAAAAATGGCCCCTTAACAGAAACCAGACAACAGAGACACAAACCCACCAACAGCAACACAAAAGTGACCCTAATTCAGCCGTGAAACAAAGGCCTCATTGGTAGTGCCAGAGACAAGAGCCTTGGGTCAATCCAAATGCCTTCTGTTAACTTTGGTAAATGAGGTTATTGTGCTGAGGGGAGGAGGAGCTACTGGCGGCCACACACACACACACACACACTAAAGGACGTATGGAGTTTTAATTACAACTGACAACATTGGGTATAGACTGACAATTGGTGTGTGTGTGTGTGTGTGTGTGTGTGTGCTCAGTTGTTTTTACGGGGTAGCTGTGAGTGTCGATTTTTCTGTAGTATGAGGCAGTAGTAGTAGTAGTTGTAGTAGTAGTAGTAGTAGTAGTTGTAGTAATAGTAGTAGTAGTAGTAGTAGTAGTAGTAGTAGTTGTTGTAATAGTAGTAGTAGTAGTAGTAGTAGTAGTTGTAGTAATAGTAGTAGTAGTAGTAGTAGTAGTAGTAGTAGTAGTAGTAGTTGTAATAGTAGTAGTAGTAGTAGTAGTAGTAGTAGTAGTAGTTGTAGTAATAGTAGTAGTAGTAGTAGTAGTAGTAGTAGTAGTAGTAGTTGTAATAGTAGTAGTAGTAGATTGATATTTGAGCAGCGTGATTGTGAGGCCGTTCTCCTGGTGGATGCTTCAAACGCATTCAACATACTTAACCGCAAGGCTGCACTGCACAACATCAAGATCAAGTGTCCTAGCTTTGCGATGTATGTTGAAAATTCGTATAGGAATCCCTCAGACCTCTACGTAGTAAACAACAAGGCTCTACGAGGTGATACCATCCTACAGTCGACCGAGGGAACAACACAGGGGGACCCCGTAGCAATGGCAATGTATGCAATTGGACTATCAGTGCTCCAACAAGAAATAAACTTTGAAACAACCGGGGTCAAACAAGTAGCATATGCTGATGACCTTACAGGAGCAGGAAAAGTGGAGGACATCAAAAAGTGGTGGGACCTGGTAACATCGCGAGGTCCACAAATAGGGTACCACCCAAACGCTAGCAAGTCCTTCCTCATCGTGAAGCCAGAA